>CM060950.1:126679643-126719643 GCA_030765055.1 Mantis religiosa
CTCAATCCATCACCTCCTCCTGCGGATGATATCTTTCTAATAGATCTCTGTAGAGGTTTCAAAGAGGAGATGCGCCCTTCAGTTGTTTAGCCGTTACTTGTCTACATCAACATTAGTAGCCCAGATCAGTAAGACAATTAGTGAATGTTAGGCATCAGCATCATCCCCGTTGACAGGTTTTCTGTGGTTATCATCAGACCTCGTAGCAATTAAATACTACGTAGGTATTTCTGTTGTTGAACTATCGCTTCATATCATACACTAACAACGCAGTTTCCTCTCGTGCCACATTTAGAAAGAACCGGCGTTAAACCTATTAAAAGACTAGGGGTCTCGGGTACCGAGATATGAAGCTTTAAATAGTTCTTGCCATATCTGCTTTTATGAATTCCATTTTAGCCAAGGTAAAATTCCAGCGAGAGCTTCTTTCCACTTATCTCTTTCATTTCTATATTTCAATTCAGCCTTCCTTGTGTATATAAGCTTTCTATTTGATTTTCATCTTAGGGCCGTGAACTGATAGCACTATTTACCGAATCCGTCTAAGACAGGGTGCTTTCAGTTGCGTGTAATTTAAAGATTTTTGGCTCTCCAAGAGAAAATCGGTCTGCAGACGCCTGTTAACTTTTACTTTCTGCATAAAATATCCTGCATGCTCCGAGGAGTAGAATTGCACATGATTTTAAAGGTGTATTGTCACTGAAGTGTCTTTTATGGTATAGCAGCCCACTTTTACCAGCGACTACTAACCTATCTTATAACGGCCGTGCACCACACATAGTTCACCGAAACTTCTAGTAAAGATAAACAGTTTAAGTCACCCCACACTTCATGCTACTACCCTTTTACAGCACATATGCATTCAGTTTAGTATTAAACTAATACTTGAGGGTAGCATGTACGTTCCCGGTTAGACAATACCGGATGGAACACTTAAATGGTCGATGCTTGAACATTAATTATTGTTGCATGCTAACCCTGTAGCGAGAATTAAAACACAAATTATTTACATAGTAGCATTTAGTGTAAATGATGAAACTTTAAATAAAATTGCATCTCAGATGTGTCATGTTTCAGCAGACAAATCCTTCACGTTTAAGATCTTTGTTTCCAACATGTATAGAAGCTTTGTGAGATACACCTGGTCGAGTTATTTGATATTCCACGCTGGTGAATTTTTTTAGCACAACGCTTTTAAACCTTTCGCCTAGAATTGCAAGCTTTCAGAGTCAAACTCTCCCAGACCATTTATTACATTCGCAACGTTTAGATACCTAATCAGCGAAACTTCTGGAGTTTGTTTCATGACATATCCTTGTTCACTAGAGAACTGTTCAGTAACAAATTGTAAGTTGAATGTGCTACATTCTAAATGTTTATTGCATGCACTGGTGTTACACAGAATCATGCGATTGATATTAGCCGTTTTTTAAGAATTAAACCATTAACAGCTTTCTAATATGCCTTAATAGCAAAAGGTCGTTCCTTTTTTCGCTAATGATCCATTGCAACCAAATTTTGTGAAATAAAGAATCGATTGCAATTGATAACGTTAAAAATAGTCTACAGCAGCCGAAGGGAAACCAATTTGAAAAGTATTTATTTGATTGACACACTACATACTTTAACAGCTCAAGGATCGTTCCATTACAGAACCCTAGCACAGCATGTGTAACCGTAACCCAATGTAACAGCCCAAAGTGGACTTGAGTCTGCCGTCTGCCGGCATAACGCCCGAATGCGAAAGGTACAGGTGGGCGATCATCCAACCAGTACTGGGAGATGTAGTCAGCATCTCGGCATCCCCAGCCGAAAGTTGGCCTTCTAGACCAGAGTTCGCTAGCTAGCACAGTTTCTCAATTTCCTCACGATGCTGAGTGGCCACGGTCCTATAACCGGGACTTAAAATCCGCACTTAAAATCCCAAGGGTGGGATCGAACCTGGACGCTTTCCGTGACAGGGAACCAAAGCAGGACGCCTTAGCGCACTACGCTACAGCGCAGGACCACAGAATGCGTAGGTTAAATAATTTCATTAATGATTTTTACGACGATATAACTAAAGCCTCATGCAGCTTAGCTTTTCAAAAGGTAGCAACACTTCACATTTGACCTAAAGAGGGTAAATCGACTCAAATCGTATGTCTATTGAGGTAGAAATACTGCCTTTAATATAACTGGTGATCCATGGTGTGAAACAAACATTAAAGGTTCCGGTACACTTTAGGTATATTCATCAATTCATGTATTAAAATATGAGAAAACACATGCGCTCCCACGTGAGCCATCCTGCTAGGCAATTTAATCAGATATACAGTAACTCTGGCGCACATTTTTTAGAACATTTCAACTTTCCATAATTTGGGTCTCGAAAATATTCTTTTCTATAATCACATTAATATTATGCTTAATTTTGGAATGTAGAACGATTTACTTTATAAATAGCAATAGAATTATTTAAATTTTATAGTATTGTTTTGGCATTATATAAATACATTCATCCTTCACACTAGACTCGTATATAGGGGTATAAACTGAGAAGAAACGCCATGGGTTATAGTAATTCATAGGAAGTGTCACGGATGAACTTAATTTTTGAAAAATAAATTCCTACGTAATATATAGCAGAATATAATTATTCACTGCTATATTCTGCTGTATAATAATAACGATGATCAGTAAATATTTACACAACAGATATTATTTTTGTCAAAATCAAAGAATATCTGAAAATACAGTATACTGGAGTTAGTATTTACGATGATATTGGAGATGTTATAACCAATGTTAAGAATAGCACAAGCAATCAAACATCGTATATAAAACGTGGTAATTCAACAAGGT
This sequence comes from Mantis religiosa, assembly GCA_030765055.1. Classification (NCBI taxonomy): domain Eukaryota; kingdom Metazoa; phylum Arthropoda; class Insecta; order Mantodea; family Mantidae; genus Mantis; species Mantis religiosa. Next base: position 126,682,488 of record CM060950.1, read on the forward strand.
ATAACATAAAGATTTATACTGCAATGCTGATGGTTGCATTATTCCGCTTACGACTAAAATCGCACGTAGTCCTACACACTGATATGCTTGATTTTATATCTCTTCTGTTGCTTGATGACTAAATTCACAATAGTTTCTAGAATATTGGTATCAGTTTATTGCAGTAGCGTCCTTCACCTTATTCACTCATATATTTGTCGTCCATTGTAGAAACTTGGGTCATCAGTTTTGTGCAAAAGTAACACAGTTACATGTGTGTACAAGGCATATTATATTGTAGATGCTGCCTTATAAGTAATGTCATTTAAAAAAAAAAAAAAACAATTATTTTAATCGTGTTCTCACAAGGTATTAACTAATTTTCAAGGTACAGACCATTAGATTTTATGGTCTTGAGCTATCGTTCAACGAGGTTTATGATCCCAATCGCTGGTTTTTGGTGCTAAGAATTCGTTGACATCCACTTGCACTGCTTCAATGTTGTAAACATTTCTTCCATGTAGCAAATGTTCCATGGATCGAAAAAGATGAGAATTTGATGGTGCGAGATCAGGGGTGTATGTTACGTGGTAGCAGTTCCATTCCTCCGGATTCTGAATTTTTTCTATGGTTTTTCGTACAGTATGGGTGTGTAGCAATGTCTCGTTGCAATAGAACTCTATTTTGGTTAACCAATGCTGGGTATCTCCGTCTCAAAATTTCATGAACTCATTCCAGTTGAGAATAAAGATACGCATCAACCTCCCGCCCGGTTGGAACAAATTCCCAGTGAATAACATCTTCAAAGTTTCATCAGACCTAAAACATTACTTTGGGACCAAACTGATAACTTTAACGAAGCCTTTGGCAGGTTGGTGGGAATCAAGCCACTGTTTCGAGGCATCAGCGTGTCGGTAATATATTCATTTTTTATCAAAATTGACAATCTTCCTAACAAGTCTGTCATCTATTGGATTACAGATAAGCTGACGACAGATATCCACTCTACGTTCAGTCTGTTGAGGTGTCAGTTAATGAGATATAGACGAACAGCTTCTGTATGATTTTCCATGTGTCATAATGTGGCGATGCATGGTATCTTTTGATGCACCAATTTCTTCTGAAAGTCTTCAGCTACTTTTTTTGACGATTTTCTCGAATAATTTGGCGTATCCTCAATATTTCATAATTTAGGTCTTCCAGAAGGTGGTAAATCTTTAGTGCTTTCGTCTCCATTGTTGAAACCTTAGAACCATCGTTGTGCTACACGCTCACTAACGACGCCTTCTCCTTCCACTTCACAAGTACTTCGAGTTGCACCAGTGGCTGTATAATCTGGTTTCCAGTTGTGTTTTTGAAGGACTCTCAAGTTCAAAATTTGTTATCTCCATCTTGTGATTGTTTATTAAGACCTGAAGACTGATACATGCTCGCAAAGTATGTAACACTAGCTATGGCATCCTGTAAATAGCATTGCCAAACCAAAGAAACCCAATAAATTTTCCAAAACCCCAAAATCAAAAAACCGACTTTACTTATTGGACTACCTATAGGTGTGCCTTGGCATATGTGTGTTTGTGTGTGTGTGTGGGGGGGGGTGGGTGTGTGTGTGTGTATTGTTCACTGAAGATCGTAAGTCTTCTGCAAGGGTATCCTAAATCAGTTTGTTGTATTCATGTATATGTACTTCACTGCATGATATTAGCCTTCCGCAACAACATCCATAACCAGACTTTGCTGATATACACGCAATTTATTTTACGCCTTACTCAAATAGCCCATGTTGGATGCTCTGTATTCTAAGGCACCGGATGCCAACTGATAAAATACATTTGCGAATTTTCTCACTGGCATGAGGGAAGTCAGGTAAACACCAACATAATAAAGTAACCAAAAACGTCCTTCCTGCATTTGTATTGTACTGAACTTTCCTGTGAATAAAGACATCTTAAATAGTTTGCAAAATAAATTTGTTTCTGGTGTCGTAAAAGTAAATCACTATGACGAGCTTCAGAAGCACAGATGAGCTTTTGTGTCTATGCCCCTGAGCTAGCCCGCCCCAGGGGTGAAGGAGCGGAGAAAACACTAAGGATAGTCCAACCAAGAACATACAACAGCAGAGGTCAGGTTCCTTAGCAGTACTTCACTCACTTTCCATTTCAAGGTCGCTAAATAAAAATGCTCCGATCAAATACAGAGAGCAGTCAATTATAATAACCACTACAAAGTTAGAGCCCTATTCGCAGTAGATTTTGCAGTAATTCTAATTTTGTATATGTAACCTCTTGCACATGAGTTTCTCTACCATCAAAATACAATTTATCTCGTATTTCATGCCTTGAGCTTGTAATATATTTCATACTGAAAATTGGTTTATCTCTAGGCACTGTAATATGATTTAAGCCACAATATTTGTTTCACGGCTTATGAAAATAAATAAATGTTAGAAATAACGGAAATGAATGTAGAAATGAAGAAACAATTTGTGGATATATGTTTAAAATATCAGAAAATTTGCTTAAAACAAGAGGGAATCAATATTTCAATAATAAATTCAGCAAATAATATCTGGTGAATAGACAAAGTGGTTGGGAAATGCATAGTATAATCTTCTGGTAAAACCTAAGAAATTTTGAATATTTAATAACTTTGAAACATGAAGATTAGAATAGTTTTCGTTGAAGGTAACAGTTTACTTATAATTTACACGTCAATACAAAACAGAAAAAAGACATGAGGATAAACGTATATAAAGAAGAAAGAAACTACTTCATGGTTTAACAACATTAGAATTAAAAGGTAAGCAAATGCTACTATCTAATGTGGATATCCTCAATATTTGGAAAATACTACACAGGACACAGTATTTGATTTCAATGATATAAATAAAAGGTAAAAGGAAATAAAGCAAAGTTTTATTACGTACAAGAGCGACGTCATACCAAACCTTTTAGTAAGCATACATTCTGTCAAAAAGTACCGGAAATTCGTCATATAAAAATCTCGTATAAAAGGGGCATCGAAATTATTGTTATCGCTAAGTTGGTATGTATTTCCTCTATACTCACGCGGAGATGGATTGTCACCTGTGGTCTAGCTTGTTTACAGGGCGGCATTTTGTTAATGCAGCCCAAAGGTTTGTTGCGATTGTACAGTGAATAAAACCATTGAACAAAGAATCTGTCTCAAATTTTGCGTTGCAAATGGTATGTTGTGTGCCGAATCACTGAAAATGTTACAAAGGGCTTCGGTGAATAGACTTTACCAAAAATACGTGGGTATGAGTGGTACAATGAATTCAAAAGTGGTCGAGATTTAATGGAAGGTTTGTCTTGCTCTGGCAGGCCATCAGCAGTCAAGCTCAATCAAAACTGAAAGTCATGTCGATTATCGTGGTGTCGTGCACTCGGAATTCTCGCCAGAAGGTCAGACGGTAACAAAAGACTATTGTCGGAGAGTTATGCGGCGTTTGAGAGAACAAATTAGGAGAAGAAGACCAGATTTGTGGAAAGTGAAATCATGGATTCTACACCACGATAACGTCCCAGCTTACAAGGCTATCACTGTGAACGAATTTCTGGTCAAAAACTGAACAAATCTCATCAAACAACCAGCATATTTGCGTGATTTGGTACCGGCCGACTTCTTTCTTTTTCTAAAACTCAAGTTACCATTTCGAGGCACTTGCTTTCAGTGGATCGAAGACATGACGGAGAAATCTCTGCGATAATTGACAGAGATTCCAAAAATGCTTACAAAAATGCTTTGATAATTGGAAGGAAGGAGCCTAATTTGAAGGAGATAAACAAAACTGGATGAATAATGCATTTTTTGTGTCTCATTGATCAATTCCCTGAACTCTTTTGACACAGTATTACAAGCACTTAAGAAACTGATTAAGCAGAAATGGGATGTGTAGTGTTTAACGCCCGCTTTTACTACATATGACACCGCAGGCATGACACTGATGATGCATGAGATGAAGATGGAGCACCGGTGGAACGAGAGGGCGGGGGAAACCGGAGATCCCAGAGAAAACCCGACCCAGCGCCGTGTTGTCCATCACAAATCTCACTTTGCGGTCGCCTGGGATCGAACCCGGACCGCCTTGGTGAGAGCCAAGTGGTCCAACCACTGAGCCATGGCGCTTCCTGATTAAGCAGAGTTAAAATATGTGGAGGTACGAGGAAATGTGTTGTACAAAATAATAATAATAACAATAATAATAATAATAATAATAATAATAATAATAATAATAATAATAATAATAATAATAATAATAATAATAATAATAATAATAATAATAATCATAACAATAACAATAATAATAATAATAATAATAATAATAATAATAATAATAATAATAATAATAATAATAATAATAATAATAATAATAATAATAATAATAATAATAATAATAATAATAATAATAATAATAATAATAATAATAATAATAATAATAATAATAATAATAATAATAATAATAATAATAATAATAATAATAATAATAATAATAATAATAATAATAATAATAATAATAATAATAATAATAATAATAATAATAATAATAATAATAATAATAATAATAATAACAATAATAAAAATAATAATAACAATAATAATAATAATAATAATAATAATAATAATAATAATAATAATAATAATAATAATAATAATAATAATAATAATAATAATAATAATAATAATAATAATAATAATAATAATAATAATAATAATAATAATAATAATAATAATAATAATAATAATAATAATAATAATAATAATAATAATAATAATAATAATAATAATAATAATAATAATAATAATAATAATAATAATAATAATAATAATAATAATAATAATAATAATAATAATAATAATAATAATAATAATAATAATAATAATAATAATAATAATAATAATAATAATAATAATAATAATAATAATAATAATAATAATAATAATAATAATAATAGGTACTATTATATAGTTCAGAAATATTGCAAACATTGTAACATTATTGCTTTTGATTGAAATATCTGAATTCATATCTGGGAGGGACCATTGATTGGGCAGTCTTAAATATGCTGCATGTTATGAGTCTTTGATTATATCATTATTCCAAAGCACTTGCTATGAGGAGAATTTTTGCTTAGTTACTATACTACGTAAGTTTAGAAACCAAAATAGGTTTTAAGATAGCAAAGCACAAATAGTTTGCCATAATTTTAAAAGTTTGAAGACAATGCACGTGCGTGTTGTACTGGACTCCTTTATTGTGAGCAGAGATCCCACAACATGGGTGCCGGCTTTAGTGCGGTTACCTTGCACCATCTGCAACATTAACATCAAAGCTTGCTGCTTTTTTCTTAGCGAACTTGTTATGCAAACTTCCGCGCTACACTCATAAAGCTACGTGAAAGCATGAAGCTGAAGCCTCAGCAAGGCATTCAAAGGCTGTAGACAAAGCCAACATCTTTCTCCTGGAATAAGAGAAGACAAAGGGATACCTTGGCACGCAGAAAAGCATTCCTCTGTGAGAAAAAAACTCATTTAAGAATTGCTGACTGCCGAGAAGAAACCGAGAAAGGTAAAGAAGCGTAAAATCCTGTACTGTAAGGCTCATAGTTTCCACAATAATCCGTTCTTTGTTAGGATTTATAAAATATAATATACGTATACTTTACAACTAGTTAATTAAATATCCAAGACTAACAGTCTAATTTTAAAAATATGTCTAATTTGGCATTACAAGGGCATCGGAGGTGCTGGGTACTTCTAACTTAAAAGTAATATGCAAATTAATAAGGGTATCCAAATTCAAAAACATTATAATCTGCATACATTTAAGCATTCAGAATTAAAAGATGTCATAACTCAGGTTATACACTAAATACACAAATAACAAAATAAAATATTAGCCATGATATATTGAATAATTACTTCAAATGTTTTAAGTTGTGTAAAAGAAGACCTTGCCTTATTAAAATATGAATTATGGTATAGCAGAAAATTGATCACAGTTAACTATATGAGCATTTGGATTTTATCATATATATGCCCGTTCAGATAAGAATAAGCAACTATGACAATAATGTTTATATTTTTCATGTCCAGTAATGAATTTCTTTACAGGTTTCATAAAGTTTCACTGATTGCGCATCATGGACTGGAGGAAGATGGAGGTAGAGTTAGAATACAAACATGAAGATTTCACACTGAGGCCATACACAGGCCATTATACTTGCAAGTCATACCCTGGGAGGAAGAAGGATATGCCTGAATCAGCGAGCCAACGTGGGGTCCCTAACTTATTCTGAAGATTTTTTATCTGGTCAACAATCTTCTTCGTGTAGCCACTAGCCTCATGGGTTTTGAAATTGGTGCCTCCTACGAAGACTGGCATATATTTTTTTTTTGGGGGGGGGGGGTGAAACGGGAATAAAGGTATAGGAAAAACCAACAACAGGGTATATTGGGTATTTGGGCAGGAAGAAGGATGGAGCATGGGAGGGTTGTTGTTCTGGTGTGATTCTATTTATTGGGGCCTGTGAGGCTAATTTAGTTTGGACTGTTGAGGCGAAGTTGATGGCCGGTACCGCCGAAGCAACCCGGCTGTTCGTGGGTAGAAAGTAGGTGTGCGGAAAATTCGCTTGTGGTGGTCAGGCAGCAGCCATGATCCACGGGACTCTGACTGTGACCTGTGTACAGTGGTGATCATTATATGCGTAATCAGCTGGAGTCGTTAAGTCCTCGTCGGAACTGGATTGCGGTGATGCGGAAGGGCCAAGGCCGTCGACAGCTCATGGCCAAAGAGGGAGGTGGCGTTGCAGGTCTGATGACGGCGGCGTCCTGCGTGTGCGGGTGTCTCGATGTGGCAGAAATTGCGGCGGAGGGACCCCATGTTCTGGATCCAGGGATATCTTCAGGTCGTAGATGCTCTGGGTGATATGGTCCTGGTGTTCGCGAAGGGCATCGTGTAGCTTCTTGTTGGGTGCTGTATCATTGATGTATCCAACAATCTTTTCAAGCTTGCACTTGCAGTAGCTTAGTGTGTCGTTGGGTGGGTTGTCGCAGAAAGCGTTGGTGCTGCGGTCAATTTTTAACTGAAGAGCGGCAATCCCTTCTTCATGATGGGCTGCGCTGTCCTGGAGCTGGGTGTGGATTGACTCTGCTAGCTGTTTCTGCGGTGTAAGTCCGCCCATGAGTTGGCTGGAGAGCTTGGTCAGCCTGTCTTGCATGTGCTGGAGGGCGGCGTTGGTCGTGCTGCGTTGGACGGCAGCAGCTGCTAAGGATTCCTCCATGTTACCCAGGCGCTGGTTTATGTTTAGGACCTCAGAGTGGAGGTCCTGAACTTCCACCGCTGGGGGACGGTTGTTGACGGCGGTGACAGTGGTCGTCAGGAGCTCCTCGAGTCGTGGCAACTGCAGTGGCGCCCTTTTGAAGAGCAGCAGTTACAGAGACCAAATTCCACCATGCAGCTGCTTCACCGACAATAAACCCGAAAATACTGGTGAGATGAAATAAAGGATCGAGAAGTTACAGAAGAGAAAGTAACTGGCCCAGCATTTGTCTAGTAAACAAGGAAAATTTTAATAATAACTTTAAATAGATTTGTCAATCACCGGGGTTAGAACAAGGCACCTCCCAAATGCGAGTTCTAACCCGCTGATAACGGCAGGAACATACACCCCTTTTTACCTGCGCTATTAGCACACGTCCGAAATGAAGGTCGTTCCTTTAGCGTTTCACTCTGTTCTATTTTCTTTCTTCTTTTATGGAAGAAATAGTTCATAACTTATTTTCAAATTTGAATGACGTAGTTACTTCAGCATTTGACTGGCTCTCTAATTCTGTATATTTCCTACTTGGCTGGTAACCTATATGAGGCATATAGTCGGTTTTTCAAAGATAAATATAACTTCGCCTTACTAGTATGGGGTTCGTAGTAACGTATCATTCACAAGGTGGTTGCGAGTCACGCTGCTATTATTATCGAAGTTTCCCCACAGCCTTTCTCAATTCCAAGAATTTTGCATGAAAACAGTAAATGTAACTATACATTAAGCATAACATGGATTGAGATACTCCGTGTGGCATTAATTGAGTTTATAATCTTATAACTTAATTTTTTAATTGAAGGTCATGAAACAAATCACTAAAACACTTTAATAGCTCGTTATTCTATACTTTCTGATATCATTTTTACGTTAGTGTTCAATAAAGGTTATGAAACAAATTAATAAGAGAATTAATTTGTTTCTCATGTGTATTTTATTTACTTAAATGTATAACTCAATATGAAAGGACATGGCATCAGGATCTTACGACATATCCTTTACATTCTGTATAAGTTACTGAGGTGAGTTTCACACGAAGATGCCCTACTGATAAGTAGTACGGTATCTCACGTTTTATGCACTGCTATACATTAAATAGGTAAGCATTCCAGAGAACTTAATTTAAACAAAACCTGTACCTCTTAAATTAATGTTGCGTAAGCTCTGTGCACCTTATGCTAGATTTCCTGCAGAAAACGAACTTCTTACACAGCTTCAAAGTCGGGGTAAGTGGCATCCCCTCCATTTTCTTCGGCTTCTACTTTGTGATGAAATCCTTCTTACCGCGGGGAGAGATTGACAGATTGGGTAATAAGGCACAGGAAGTGCGTGGGTATGGTAGTCTCTCCCTCACTCTCTCATTCTGTCTCTCTCTCTCTTTTAGGGATGTTTCCGATGTGGATTAACAAGACGTTTCTAGGTGAACAACTTTTAACACAGGCATTTTTCTTAAGTCCCACCTTTCGATTCCAACCAGCAAAATAAAAATTACGACACCTTAACACTTTTAGAATATTGTACAGCTTTTACATATGTTTTCGAAACAAGTTACATGTACGGTTCTGCAGAGTTCTAAATCACGAGGGACATGTCCGTCATTCTACACTTCCAAAACACTAGTGACCATCCGTAGGCTAGCTTTCTCCACGAATTCTAAGCATTAACCTTCCAAAGACGCGTCATTGAGATAAAGCATGCGTTAATAACTCAAGTTTCTCCTATATTCCGATTTTAATTTGAAACGGACACGTATTTTGGCCAGACAAAAGTTTCTTTACCCAATATAGTGGCGCACGGAGTCCTTTTGTACATATATCTCGGTCTGTTTTCACAGCAGACATGGACCTTTTTCTGCTTTACGATAACTTTAACATATATTTTCTTAAACTAATATTCAGTCGATACTATATATTTCATAAGCTCTTTTGAAAAAATTAATGCGCTGTCTGAGTAAGGTACATCTCAACTTATGATCTACCAAAACGTCGTTGATAACTATATATCTGTACTATAATTTAAGTGACGTATTTGAAATAATTAGCTGGAACTGTTAGGGGAGCTTAACCGATCAAAGAAGGGAGCAGGATCGGAATGATAAACAAGTGCTACCTTGTGTCATCAGTATTATTTTAAAACGTTTTAATTTGCAATGTAATGGGTAATTATGGCTGCCAAGGAAAATAATTCCACATCAGATAAAGATTCATTAGGATCGTGTAATTTAAATAAATTACGTTATATATTTTTAGTCCAAATGGTTGTGACTAAAGCCTTAGTTCACTAAGACAAACACGTAAGTTAACGGAAATATATTTAAGCGGAACCAAATTTTAACTGCATTTACTATTTTACAATTTATGGATTGAGGTTAACGGCAGTGCAACAGTATCTGTATAACAGTGTGAACTGAAGATAATCGCTTAGCTTCCTCTCTATATTTCTAAACCGACTCGTAAGTCCTATTATCTTAGAGAAAAGACAATCAGTATGTTTGCTTATGAAGTTCAAGCTAAAATTATTGAAATCCACGAAACGATAGCGAAGAAATGTGTACATTCTTCCACAAGAGAGAAAAATAAATATTGGCCAAATGGAAGATTTTCTTGTAGGTATACATACAATATGGGAGGGTAGAGACAGGCAAATGATTATAAAAGTGTGACGTGTCTAATGTTTACTTGAACATGAGTTTCATGGTGCTTAGCCTTTTCTGGGTGGTTTATGATAGGGAGTATATTATTATTTTAATAAAAAACAATAGTAAAATACGAGGTTCGTACTTTTCAATTGAGTGCTTCATCCAGCTTTCAAATCCCACCAAATAAGTTTTGTAGGATTGGCTAATTCTTAAGTCTGAATCCGTTAAGAACACTCAGTTATTCAACATCTAAAACTTTTGCAGTCTATATGGAAAACATATGTGTGTCTTCGAAGCCTTTCATCAATTTGAATAATTTTATCATTATCATCATCATCATCATCATCATCATCATCATCATCATCATCATCATCATCATCATCATCATCATCATCATCATCATCATCATCATCATCATCATCATCATCATCATCATCATCATCATCATCATCATCATCATCATCATCATCATCATCATCATCATCATCATCATCATCATTCGATCTTCACAAACTCACATGTGGGCACATGGGTCTGCTATCTTTCAACTTATTATTAATCTGAAGTTTCAGAGACACATTACTCTTAAGTAAAACTGAGGAGTAATATATACATATATATATTCAATTAATTTAAACAATATATATATATAGGTATATAGATATATATTTTTCTTTTCCTTATTTAACCGTTTTTTATTGTTTCCGTTTAATTACCTATCTGTTTTCTGTAGTTTCACACACATACACTATACACATAAACACCCATGTCCATGGCGGGACTCGAACCCGCGACCAACTACGCGGTGGAACGCTAGAGACATACGTTCTAAATTTATATAATACACAGTTAAGCTACCCCCGTAGCCGTAGTCATTAGTGTGTGTATGTGTGTTTGTGTGTATCTCTAGCGTCCGCCGCGTAGAGGGTCGAAGGTTCTAGTCCCGCTTTGGGCATGCGTGTTTATGTGTATATGCATAGAAATACAGAAAACTGGCAGTAAATAATCGTAAATGATAAAAAGGCCTGAAAAATAAAGAAAACAAACAGTATATATATGAAAATAAATAGAAATAAATAAAAAAGGGAAAGTTCAAAGAAGCGCTTACTTGCATAAAAAGGCCCATAATCGAACACAATTGTTAGAATTTCTAATTAAAATCTAGTACCATCCTTAGCATTCGTGAGCGGCTCCGGTCTTCGAAAATAATTTTAGTCACCGGAATGTCGTTGTACTTTTAAGATCCGCAAAGAATGGACGACCTTCCTAAGTAACAATTACAAGCTGCATGTTCTTTTAGTGGAGTGTTGTTAAGGCAATATTTTGGATTATATAGTGGCAAACATATAATACAATTCATGAAAGTGTAAAAATAAACACACAAACTCTTTCGTGTTTCTGTTCATGTGGCTAACGATCGCTCTCGTAAGTATGTCGTAGTTATTGACACATGTAATTAATTCTTCATATCATATTATAGAAGGGTGAATTAGGTCGTGTTTTTCTTCTGTTTCTTTTTATACCAATAGAAGTGAACCACTCAGGAGAGTGCCGTCACTTAGCATTGATTCTAATATCGTTACTAAGCTTCTTCTTCTTCTTTGTTTTCACCGGGACTCATATGGAGAACCGATATCGGCTGATTGGAGTTCAAAAGTGAGTTTCGTAAAAATAACCAGAACAAAAAAATATTGGATTGTTTCATGAACGTCATTGTACATTCCTTTAAAGGGCTACGTGCAGGAAAATAACAAAAGACTACATTTCTGGATCCTCTAAATATGACTACTACTGAATTATAGCCCGCCTCGGTAGCGCGGTGGTAGCATGTCTGCCTCACGTTCAAGAGGTCCCGAGTTCGAATCTCGGTCAGGGTGAGTTACCTGGATAAGGTTTTTTTCGGGACTTTCCCTAATCCTGAAAGACGAATGTCGGGTAACTCTAAGCTCTATGGACCCTGGGCTCATTTGAGCATCATATCATTCACTCATCTTCCGATACGACTTTACGTTGGAGGACGTAAATTACAAACAAACAAAAAAAAAAGTGAATTATGAAGTTTTTACCTGAAAACACAATACAAAGCAGAACCTACGCCTATATCAGTTATGTTACAAAATCTGCCTTGAATTGCAATTGGGCATGCACTTTAAGAACTTTTGTTATTGCTACTGTTAAATACGGTAAGGAAGCTGTTTATATAGTCTGTCCTTCTGTGTCTATTGGGATCGTGATGCTACACGAATCTACTCTGAAAGTTCCTAAAGCCATGAGGGTCTCGACTGGCTTACACGAATGTAAAGTATGGGTAATGACACAGACAAAGGAAGAGCACAAAGGGCGGTGATGCTATTGTTAAGATATGTTTTAGCCGGGGGTGGGACGAAGAAGAGAGGGCACTGAGCAAACTTACCGTTTAGAGTTTAAACAATACGATGAGAAGTACTAAAGAAATTGGCTGAAAGACGTACAAAGAGTGCTGCAGTAAATATTTATTGACAAAATGTACCTAAACGATCTCCATGGTTTAATAACTGGTTGCCGAGGTATCAGATGTCCTTATAGGCTTTCAAATATACAAGAGCCGTTCGTTTTTTATTAAACATTTAAGGATACACGACCCCACTAAGTCTTCGTCATTGAGCACTTGTGAACTAGAGGCGTTCACATTTGATGTGTAAGTACCAGAACAGGACCAACTAAAGTTGTCATCCGTGGTCTAGGATAACGTGCTAGCCACTGGTTCTCGATTAAAAAATAAATAGAATGAAACAAAATAAAAATCTGCATAAAGATACCCAGCACCTAATTTCTTAACCCAGGGTCAATTTATTTATTTATTTATTTATTTATTTATTTATTTATTTATTTATTTATTTATTTATTTATTTATTTATTTATTTATTTATTTATTTATTTATTTATTTATTTATTTATTTATTTATTTATTTATTTATTTATTTATTTATTTATTTATTTATTTATTTATTTATTTATTTTTTATTTATTTATTTATTTATTTATTTATTTATTTATTTATTTATTTATTTATTTATTTATTTATTTATTTATTTATTTATTTATTTATTTATTTATTTATTTATTTATTTATTTATTTATTTATTTATTTATTTATTTATTTATTTATTTATTTATTTATTTATTTATTTATTTATTTATTTATTTATTTATTTATTTATTTATTTATTTATTTATTTATTTATTTATTTATTTATTTATTTATTTATTTATTTATTTATTTATTTATTTATTTATTTATTTATTTATTTATTTATTTATTTATTTATTTATTTATTTATTTATTTATTTATTTATTTATTTATTTATTTATTTATTTATTTATTTATTTATTTATTTATTTATTTATTTATTTATTTATTTATTTATTTATTTATTTATTTATTTATTTATTTATTTATTTATTTATTTATTTATTTATTTATTTATTTATTTATTTATTTATTTATTTATTTATTTATTTATTTATTTATTTATTTATTTATTTATTTATTTATTTATTTATTTATTTATTTATTTATTTATTTATTTATTTATTTATTTATTTATTTATTTATTTATTTATTTATCTATTTATTTATTAAGTTACAGAATTAAATATTCTTTGTTAGTAATAATTTTGATTGCATTAGCACTTATTACAACCTATTTCGATGCAAAATATGCGACGTACTTAAAGAAATCTAACATTAAAGTTGTTAAACATTTTGAAACTAGAGGGCTACGTGGTGTTGTTAATGCGCCATGGCATGTTATGAATATCAACGGTAAAGTAAAAGAATGTACGTGATAATGTACTTACAAACTGTTAATCTCACAAGTAATTTTATTTACCACTATTATTTCTACCATAATATCCAAGAGTACTATGCGGTGTATTATTGCCTTGAAGGCTACAAATGATATGCCCTATAAGAGCCTAATTTAGCAATGAGAACGCCATAGCACGACATCAAACGCCTTAGTCAAATCTAGTATAATTGTATTCACCTTCTGTGACCGAGTGGGATTGCAATAAAGGGCTTGCATACTGTAGGATCACTGATGTAGCTTTGTGATCAACAGCGTGTATTTCTCCGGGGAATGTGTTCATCTCCCAACTTGTGCTGCACAAACCAATGTGGTACAGAAGCTCAACCAATGGAGACTACTATAAGACTTTTCCAACAATATAAGTACTGCGTTATTACTATAAACAAAATAATTGCTGCTGAACACTCTCCTATCTAGCGGAGGTTTCTATGCATGCATATAGGTATAATGCGAAACATAAAAGTATATGAAATGATAATAATAGGTTTTATATCTCAATAAATACAAATCTCTACTTTTACAGGATAGGTATTTGTTGCTTAAGGCTAAAGATTTTAAAGACAGTAGAAGTGTAAAAATAGACGAGAGAAATGTATAACTGCAGATTGATAATGGAATTCACAATTAATTCGTTTACCTTTAAATGAATACCTGTTTTATACGCAAACTTTTGTGACATTGGAGTTTCACATGATTGTTGTTATGGAAAAAAAGGATGAATTCTTAATTTCCGTACACATTAGTTAATTGTTTATAGCCTATACCAGGTAAGAGAGATTAATTAAAATGAAAATTTCGATCATTTGGAACCAGCTTTTATCCTACACCCTCAATTAAGATTTTGCATTTTATAGTCTAATAGGGTTTATATTTCAAAAGTTAGGTCTTTTATCTTCTGTTTAAAAATAATTTATCAAATATACAAAATGTTTGTTACAAGAGCAATCCACCAAATGTTTTACGGTTAATAATACATTTTGGTGTAACACGAAATATTATATTTCAGAAAAAAAATGTAACATTCAGTATATAAGAAAACAGAACAAAAACTCCGTTCATTTTCCCTTAAATATACATTACATGATCATGACATAAAATTCCAACAGAGTAAAAGCCTAATCAGCTGTGTCCTATTTACGTTTACCTTATTTAAGTACATTTTACAAATATTGCTACTGCCTCTACTACAGCTGCTAGTACTACTATTACCATCACCACAACTAATAATAACAATAATAACTTTATTACTGTAAAAGTAGCAAGCCCCACCAGTGAGTATCAATTGCTTTCTTAGGGCTGTAACAAATAAATATAGACTTTATTAAGAATCAAATTAAACGATAATGTAGCGGTACTTACACATTCCTAATTTTGGAAGTATGTGTAGCCGCAGCTTGTATTACATATCTGCTGCAGTGGTTGCCTTATCCATGGTAAGCTGACCCAAGGAAAGGGACAATAAATTAGATATTGTGACTAATATTAAACATAAAACAACGCTTCAGGAGGAAGGTATCAGTTTACTTTCTCTAATCCAGTTGGAAGGCACAGGCAGTTTCGTCTGTATCCCGCATTGGGAGGCCCGGGCTCGATTCCTGTGGCCGACCTACATGACCCATAAGTCTTTCTCGGTGGTTTTATCGGGTCCTTAGGCGAATGCTGGCTAGGTTAATTACGCCCCCCGTATTTCCTCTCCCTCCGTTTCACCTCCACTATCATTTCACATCATCTCTCATCTGACGGTATCTTTCAGGGTATAAATGTCGGCGAGAGTCTTGGTGGTGCATGGCGGGATGATATACTCTGTGGGAAACGTTTCCCCTCCAGCGGGACGAACTTCAGTCTCCGAGCTGGCTAAGTAGGTCGATTCAGAAGTGATGCAGCGGGATGCCGGTTGTGCAAGCTATCTTCGAATATCCTGCTCCGGGGAGGCGGCCTTCGGTCTCCGAACCGGCCTCATGACTTTTTCGGGGCTTAGGCAAGTGGGATGACGGTGGTCCTAAACCCACCACCGAGGAATTTCTATCTGGTAAAGTGTAGGGGCCTCGCCCTGTGTACTGTAGTGACCCCTTGGGGTCAGCAGCCCTCTGTGTCCTCTCACCTGATCCTACCAACCAAGGGTGCCCCACTTGGGGCATATGTACAAAAGACCAGTCTGGTCGAGGCGCCAAATCCCCTCCAAAAATTCAATCCAATGTCACCTTTATGTAATTTGCAGATGTCTACGTTAGTTTATAGACAGTAAAATATTGTTTTCATGGTATGACACATTTGTATGACCCCATGAATGAAATATATTAAATTATATTCTCATTTATACCTTATGTTTATGCATTTTAATGTTTATTATGCATGCTTCCTTGCTATGACGCACAAATAAGGGCATGATATGTGAGGCATCATTAGTTAAAGAACGCAATGTTACTACGCACCTGTTAAAATGAGTCTGGACAAGATGCTTCTTTGTCAGGTTGTATATGAGGATGCCAGTTAATCTCTCTTTTTAATTCCCAATAATTCTACAAAAATTATATTTTAACTATATTAATTCATGATGACGGTATTGAAGGAAACCTAAATCATGGTGTTCCTAATATACACGAATTAATTCAAGCTATACCAGTAACAAAATGTTTCCTATAATTGCAAAAATGGTGACAGAATGTGTTTGAATACTTAGTGCATATAATAAAATAATGTATGAATTTGTTTAAAAATGAAGAAAGTTACGAAAGAAAATTTGTGGATCTTTAAACCACTGTAAAGCACCAGTACCATGGAAAGCAATGCTGGTAGCAGATAAGTGCCCCAAAGAACGTATTTTCATTACTATTTATCTGTTTCATTTATTTATTTCCTGTATTAAATAATGTATAACTAATTTGATTTATAACCTTATAAACGAGCCGCAGTTACGTCAGAAAATGAATTACTTTCTTATTTAAATACGTTTTACCCTTTATCTATTTGAAAACTTATAACTGAGGTTTTGCCGTAACTCCAGATGTACATTTACATTAAGAATGTTTGTTTACATAAGGGCAAGTAAAAATACTTGTTAGTTTTAGTCAATGCAAAACTCCACTCTAAACAGCTTGTAGCACATAATATGCTACACAGTTATAATTGGGATAAACCTCTCCGAAAATCACGGAAATGAACTCCAGAAGGTGGATTTTGAACGGATAGTGCATTTAATCATCAATAGGTTTTCCTGGTTTACGAGGAAAAATATTAAACCGAATATTGCAAAGTGGCACTACCTTTTCTTTGACTTGTTAGTATAACAATTTCAGAGAATTCAATCGTCTTTTGCAGAGAACCACCAATTTCAATGAACATCAACTCTAAAATGTATTACATAATTTTCGATGTTTACACTTTGATACGTTTTCGAGCACAAATGCAGGGAAACGTCTCGTGACATAAAAAACCCGTTACACCACTTTAAGAAGTGAAGAGCATGGTCATAATGTGGCTTAACAGTAGAGAGACATATATTGTTTGTATTCTAAACTAATGCCCGTTTTTAATATTATATCAGTTTATTATTTAAATCACTGCACATCAATTCCATTGATAGCACAAAACTTTAGAATAAACCCTAGGACGAAATGGTCAAGGAAATTCAAAGCTGACCACTATCACGATGAAGGAGAAAATGTTTTGAAATCAGTTGTTAATGAAGGTTGAACTTGGATCCAGTACGACACGCCGGAAACAAAGATAAATCAGAACAATGGATCCATCTTCCAAACAATATCAATGCTCATTTGAAATCTTTGGCGCAACAATTTATACAGAGGGTATTGCAAAATTGTTCACAATTAAGAACAATGTCTCAAGATTTTCGGTGATTACGTTGAAAAGCAAAACTATAAGTGTACAAAACCTTTGGTAATAAAATAATTGTTTTATTTTAATTTTTCTTTTATTTATAGCCTATCTTAGTTTGAAAAAACGGCCCTCCTATATACGAATAAAAATAGTTATAACATGTAGAAGGGGATATCCATTCCTTTTGGCTTCTTCATGCTGATTTTCCCAGCGTTATTTTAAATCTACGTGCAAGAGCAACTCACAACAATCGTTTTGTACGAAAAATTGTTACTACAACTCAAAACTCGTAATTTTTTCTTAAAACTTATCCTGAAACTATATTTTAGCTTTAAGAGTTCATGCGATCTGTGGAAAACAGTTGGGTAGCAGTTAAAAATATATTAGTGTCCTTGTCCATTTTAATAGACGTTGAGGATTAATAATTGCTAAATCCTAACCCAGGTCTGATCACCTCTATCGTATTGGATTAGGATCCCACAAATTGGAGACAATTGCAGAATGGCCATTTTGTTCCCCGACATGTAAGCTCCCTCCGCAGGCTGCCTGCTCACCGGGGGTTTTCCATTCCAAACTCCCGTGTGACATAGGAGTAACACTTTCTTGTGCAAGTTACGTACTCCAACGTTAAGTCATATGGAACGATGAATGGAATGGATGAAATGAGCCCAGGGTCCATTGAGCTTAGAGTTACCCTACATTCGTCTTTCAGGATAAGGGAAAAGTCCAAAAAAGCCTTATCCAGGTAACTCACCCTGACCGAGATTCGAACTCGGGACCTCTTGAACGTGAGGCAGACATTCTACCACCTGCTACCGAGGCGGGCACGAGTAATACTGACATGCACTATACTGAGTAATAAAATTGTTATAAGCGGTGGTTAACGGTCATTCATCTTTGTCACGAGATTGTAACTCATGAACAATCTTTCTTCCACCACCATTTAAAACTTCATTTGGTTTTTTCAAACGAAGACAATGTTCAAAGTTCAACACATGGCAACAGAGTCTTGGAAAGGGTATCATCAGTGGCCACTATTATATTGCAATTGCAATACCTTAGTTAAGCACTTCCAAAATTGCCTTTTGTCTCTTTCATTATGATTCCTTAGCGCAGCATCTGAAGAATTTGGAAAATGTACAGTGTATATCCTATGGAACTGAACATGATGCCTATTATTGCATACAGTAATAGAAATATTTTTCTAATTTTCATAAATCCAGGTTTCATGATGAATCTATGTTTAATTGTAAAAGCTGTATATAATCACCAAACATATTAAACGTTATTTGTATAATTTTTACAAGGTGTACGTTCTGCAGAAATCCTGCTCCGTGGCGTAGCGGGCTAAAGCAGCATGCCTTGGTTTCCTGCCACGGAAAGCGGCCCGGGATCGATTCCACCCATGGGGTGAAGATTTTAAGTCCCGGGTATAGGGCCGGTGCCCACTCAACATCCTGAAGAAATTGAGTAGCTTAGGATAGGTATACGGCCATGGTCGTAGAAGCAAACATTCCGGTTGGGGGATGCCGAGATGCTGGCCACATCTCCTTCCCGTATCGGCTGGATGATCGCCCACTTCTGCAGTGCGTAAGTAGGCGTGAGACCCGCAGTCGGGTTGGCAGGTCCTGGCCCTACATGGGCTGTAGCAGCCTAGGTTATGTTTTGTTATGTTATTACGTTGTCCAAAAGGAAAAAGATAAACGCAAGAGTAACGTAAAAATACGGTTCTCGACAAAGTAACAGAGATTTCATACAAATAAATACGAAACCGTATTTTAGTTAGCTTCCAGTGTGGTAAAACCGTAGAAAGTAGCTTGAAGCCTGTCGCTAGGGAGAAAATTTAATATAGTTGGAAAGAGTCCCGTATACTTTCAGGTATATTTCGTTAAAGTATTCGTCATAATCACGGTTTTAGTTTTACCATATATATGCATATGTGGGTGTGTGTTCTTCATCTCCAAGCTCATATATCCTCCCATGAGTTTTCTTGAATTTTGTTCTTCATCATCTAATATTTACTCCCCATTCTTATTACATGACCGTACCACAGAGGTATTTTTTCATTAATTTCGTGCATTATAATACGCTACACTCCTGTTTGTTACCGATATACTTCATTTGTGGCTCTTACCATTCTAAAGTTCCATTTACTCTTCTCTTTGTGTTTTAATAGCCAACTTATTTCCTTTCTGTTTTATTGGCAAAATTTACACACCATATTATATTATTTTCTCAGCTACTTCATCATTAATATGCTGCTGTTTCATATTCCTGTGTTCTTTTACGTGGCAGTATTATTTTCCTACGTAAAATTTTGAAAATACAGTTCGTGAATAAATCTACATCGCGAATTTGGATGCTTTTAAGAGCGTGAATGACGTAATCGTGCATTAGGGACGTTTTTGTAATGTCAATATTTGCAGGTAATTTAATTTCAATCTTCTGGGGCAGCCTCTTAGTTGTAGCATAGTTAAAACTCATAGACGGCAAATGGAAATTAAAGGAATCTGTCATTTGGGAGTAATAGCTCGCCTTGGGGCTGGAGGAACTGAGATAGGAATCCCTTGTTGATATTGAAATTTTACCCCGGAATGGGCCAAGTTCCTCATATTAGCGTACGCTATGGTTTTATCCCCCGACTCCACTGTGTGCACTTCCTCTACCAACTTCATCCAACTCTCCAACCTTCCAAACAATAATTCCCCTTCATATCGTTTGCTACGAACACACAGAACCTCTAACATTGCTTCGTCACAAGTGGGCATTCAAATGTACCGCGAATATTTTAAAAAGCTGAGTGCAATTCAGAATGTACCTTATACATACTTTTTTCCTTTTATGTGTATCATATGGTGTGAATTTAGAAAGGTTAATTACCTCTGACTCACATGTTAGTGCTTAATACTGAAACCTAGACATCAGGTGCTTCTACCTCGAGCACTGAGAACTACGGAATATCTATTGATGCTACCACGTTCAAGGAGGAAAGTATGAAAGGAGGAAAGCTCCAAGTATTGGCCCTTGCTAGAGTTAGCGATGAACGAGCAGCGAATCTCGGAAAACATAGATTAACTTAACAAGGAATACAATTCTGACGTAGTGTGTTACATGTTATTATTACGTACACACCTCCTGTAAAAGGAGGCTTTCATCCTTGCACCCGGATGCAACAGTTCACTCGCTTCAGCAGTCAATTTCAAATTCTTCCAAACAGTCCCGGATCATCTCGGAATTCTAAACAAGCATGTAAAATTATTTGCTCCAGTGCTTCAACGTCCTCAGCGGAAATGTAATACACTATGCATTTCAGATGATCCCATACAGCAAAATCGAAAAGATTCAGGTGAGAAGGCCAAGGTACAGCTTCTTTTTTATCTATCTTGACCATATCTCCACATTAGATATTTTCTTACAGTAGAAGTAAAATGCACCGGCTGAGCCGTGACTGAGTAATTAAACCATTCGACTCTCACCAAAGCGGTCTGGGTTTGATCCCAGGCGACCGCACGCGAGATTTGTGATGGACAAAATGGAGTCGGAGAGGGTTTCCCTTGGGTACTCCAGTTTCTCGCGCCCCCTCATTTTGCCGGTACTCCATCTTCATTTCATGTACTATCATTGTAGTAAAAGCTCACTTTAAACACTAAACAAATAAAATGTACCAGTACTCCATTATACATTCACTGCATATTCAGACTATCTTGGGAAAGGTATACTTCTTTTCAGAAACGGAAGCTAACTCCGTCCATTGAGTTTTCTTTGAAGTTTACTTAATCGCTCATTCAATGAGAAACGCTGATAATGCGCTGAGACATGAACAACAGATAGGCTTACTTGGCACCGTAAATGTGTATTATAATAATTAAAAATAAAAACCACGCGTGAAGCCCTCTTCGTCAGTAAATAGAATGTTACGTGTAAAACTATTATATATTTCAAATGGGAAGAGTTCTCGCCTGTAGCGAATCAGATGCGTTAGAGCTTTCAGCGTTGCCAGATCGTTACCTCTTCTCTTTTTATATTACCCTCTCCCTCATTTGCAAGTCTTCTTGGGCCTAAACGTAAGGGAATGCAAACTGAATTTCCCAATGTCTTATAATAATGCAGTTGCTGAAATCACAATTGCAACATGGATATTCGTATATTGCGCACATGTTTTAAGTATATAGTTTAAAAGTAATTATAGTTTATAGCTTGCTTATATTTCTAATCCAACGAAAATGCCAGCTGTGAATGTTACCTACGTTAAGAGACAATTTGTCAATGTCATTGTCTTGATCGTCTGAGTGCTGCAAATTGATGATGATAGGTTCCAAGGTCTCATTACATGCTATTTCTTTCCATAAGTCGTCTTCTTGTAGTTTATCTAATGTTTCACGCAGTTTTCCAGCCATGTTGTGTTCCTTGTCAATTCCTTCGTGAATAAGTCCTTCAGCTCCGGTCAGTTTAAAGGTATTATTTCTGTCTGCAACATAATTTGAGCCCACATTGGCTCTATTGGATTGTTCTGGCAGTGGTAATTGGGGAGGTGGTTTATAATACCTCGTGTCTCACTTCAGTTGCAAGCTGATTCAGCTGATACAGTTTACCTGGTTTTTAAACGGAAGAACAAATGAATAATACTGTTTTGAACTCTCTAAGAGTAAATAGAGATTACGAACCATTCATACACAAAGATATGATGTCACCAGTCACGTTCTGCTAGGACAGTAGGAAGTGTATTGTTTCCTCTAGTTCGAATTTAACAAACATGTTGGCTTATTCTAAGTAATTCTTTTAACACAACATGAAACGTTTATGGTTCAGCTTTGAGTGATTATAAATATACGTACACGCATACATGCCAACTAATAATGATATGCATTACATTTCTTACGAAGTGATGCATTGCTATAATATAATAGGACTTTACTTGTATTAGGAAAACTATATGAGCTAAAAGTATGGTGTCTTACGCTTATGTTAAATATATTAATCTCTACCTTCCTCGTGGATCAGTTTTTGCAAAATCTGGATTTTTGTCTTAGCGCGGATAGTATTTATTAGCGATTGATTAGATTGGCGCTCGTCACATACCACATAGGGGGAATGCAATACGACAACACCGCAGGACTCCGAATGGTTGCTCACCTAGCAGCGCTCAAGGACAAACATCATCCCATTTGAAACAGATAATAAGTTTAACAACAGCCTGTTACTGCATCCATTGAGAAAAATGCACACTATGACAAAACTTCCTATCACTGAGACATTAAATTCTTTGAAGGAGGTAGAAGTACAGTGCCATTGCAATGTACAATCCTCCATACAATAATGTGGCTTAGTACAGAAATCTGTGTTACCCTCTTTGGAGTACCTGGTTCGATTACCGTCAGGCCGACCACACTAACCATGGTTGTTTTCATAGATTCAACGGGCCAGTACATGTGGGTGTGCTTCACCGTTTACCACATCCATAATTTAGTTTTATCATTGTACTCATATTTATCAGCGTTGTGATATCAGGTGCCGCTTCTTCGTCTGCCGTGGCAGAATGGCAATGATTATGCTTTAGAAAAAATTATTTCTGACTTTTAAAGGTGATATAAATTAATCTATAAGAGAAACAAGGTTCCTCACCACTTATCGAGCATTGGAATGATTACTAATTTTTATCATTTCTCTCATGGTGTGTAACTGGTCCCTCTAGCTCAACGAGCACTATGTATGCATGAAAATGATAAAGTGGTATACCAAATTACTTAATTTCTACCTTACTCATATTTCTCAACGCAACTAATCGTAGAAATGGTCACATATTGTGTATGAACTATGGATGAAAAGCCGGATATTTTTGAGCAGTCATCTAATAATTTAATCTAGCGCTTACATAGCAGGTACCCAAAACTCGAATCCAAAATTTCACCAGAGAGCCACTTTTCGAGAGCCTGTGGACAAAAAGGGCCCTTTTACAAAACCATAGGCGCGAGCATGTACTTATGTGCAGCATGAACTAAAAGAATTGTAGATGGAAAGCTAAACTTGGAATTTCAATTCATGACTGCAAAGGTGCCACACAAAGATTTCAACGAAAATATTTTCACCTCCATTATCCCTTATACGCAATGGTTCTCTAAATTGCTTTGTTTAATCAAAATTTGTTCCAATTATTTTGAATAAAGCAGTGTTTAATGTATTTAAATTTTAAATAAGACGTTTATCTTGAATTTGAGAGAGCATCCTCTAAAATTCGCTGTATCGGAGGAGATTTGGTACATACCTGTAAAACTAATATACGTTATGTCACTGAAGAAATTGTACTGTTTAGGAAATGGAGATCTCTTTAAAGTAATTTGTTTAAAATAACATTTTTCCTACCAAATGACATTTTTGAGATATTCTTTATTAATGGTTCAAATTATTCAATAATTTGTCATTGTTTCAAATCCTTCCGATCTTCAGCTGTTCCTCGAGATTGAATGCAAAGAGTATGGAATTTCAATGGCAGCATATAGGATTCAGATTTTTAACATCTGAACATCGTCTTCCATTTGTATCTATGTTGAAATGTGTAATTTGGAGAAGATCTAGAAGACGTTTACATTTGTTTGTTTAGTGTTAAATTTAGAAGACAGAAATATTATCTTTCATAAGAATAGGTTGTATATTCAGTAATAAAGAGGTACAGGGTAGAAGAAGTCATAATAATGTAATTCTTCAGATTTTTTGTTTGTAGCATATACAACGGGCAACTATTTAATTAATATGATCTTCCAAGGTATTACAACATGTAATTATACACTCTATGAGAAAGACGTATGCGGTTTGGTGGTTTCTGATTATAACTATTGCCATCTTCATTCTTGTTAAAAGACCACAACGGCAACATATTTTTCAGAAAAGTGGAAAGAAAGCCTATTGGGCTTTGAGTTCGTTTCATTTCGGTGTTCTGGAACGGTTCCCACTCTAGAAACTAGAGTGCCCCCGAGGGTGATATTTGGAGTATATGATGACTATTGCTGTCGTATGCAAATGAGGCAGCGATATGGTCGTTATATTCCTATGTCTAAGGTAAAACCACGAACTAAGGTATGGCCCGGATTCTTTGAATGCCATCTAACTCAAACGCTACAGACACACTGAAGCTTTCTTTCATGACCATGCAACAGATAAACAAGAAGTTCTCAGCACTCAACATTAGAGCAAATGTACGTAAAACATGACACTTATTTTACTAGAGCTAAGGTTTTACTATAAGATATCTAAGGTACGTTTTAAAATGCGAATCAGATAATACTCCGATGATGATGATGATGATAATAATAATAATAATAATAATAATAATAATAATAATAATAATAATAATAATAATAATAATAATAATAATAATAATAATAATAATAATAATAATAATAATAATAATAATAATAATAATAATAATAATAATAATAATAATAATAATAATAATAATAATAATAATAATAATAATAATAATAATAATAATAATAATAATAATAATAATAATAATAATAATAATAATAATAATAATAATAATAATAATAATAATAATAATAATAATAATAATAATAATAATAATAATAATAATAATAATAATAATAATAATAATAATAATAATAATAATAATAATAATAATAATAATAATAATAATAATAATAATAATAATAATAATAATAATAATAATAATAATAATAATAATAATAATAATAATAATAATAATAATAATAATAATAATAATAATAATAATAATAATAATAATAATAATAATAATAATAATAATAATAATAATAATAATAATAATAATAATAATAATAATAATAATAATAATAATAATAATAATAATAATAATAATAATAATAATAATAATAATAATAATAATAATAATAATAATTGTTGGACTTAACAAGACAGCCTAAAGCTGCTTGATATAATACTCCGTTAAATACTCCGGCCCGCCTGTGAAACGTAGATAGTAGTCTGTCTGTCTCACGTTAAAGAGGACCCAAGTTCGATTCTCAGTCACGGTAAGTTAGCCGGAAAAGGTTTCTCAAGTGTTTTCCCTTATCCTGAAAGACGAATGCAGGGTAACTCTAGCTCTATTAATCCTGGGCTACTTTTGAGAATTATTTCATCCATTTTGTTCATAGTCCGATATGACTTCACGTTGGAGGATGTTAATTAAAAAAATACTATGAGGATAGGCTGTGTTCATTTATTGTTAAGGAGTCGAGATGGCTGATTTAACGAAACACATTGATAAAGGTGACATCATTATCTCGAGGGATACAGGAATGGCCATATTCTAGAGCGATGGAGGGGAGAGAGCTATCTACAGAAATAGAGGTTTGAAAATGATCTATAGATAATATGTAGAGGCGAGGTTTATATAGAGTATAGAGGAGCAACTTTAATCTAAAAGGAGTGAGAAATACGCATTACCTAGAGGGATATGTAACCAATCATTTTCATGAGAGATATCTAAAAACATAGAGAAACTTCATTATCATGAAGGATCAATCAGTGATCATTATCTATAGAGATAGAGTTTTTGTTAAGGCGATATGCAGCTGTGTTGTCAGACAGAAGATTTAATTACCAAATTGCTTAGGGATAGGAGGGGCAGGAGGAGGGACTATAGAAGCCGTTGGGTTGAATGTATGTTATCATTTGGCATATAAAGTAATTACACCTGTAGTGTCAATTTGTTTCCAAAAGTGCATATTACTATTGTACATGGAGTAATGCACATCTTTCTAAATAGTAACATTGATTCCTTTTACCTATAGCGAACAAAAACTATCGTTCATAAAAGCGTTGACTGCTTTAGGCTTAATAATGCAGTTCAACACGTTCCGGACAAATTTACATATTACCTCGTTCTATATGGTTCTTCTAATCATTCCACGATACGGGCTGGTCCAAAAAGTGTCGATTCGTTTCCATTAAATCGATATTTTTTTCGCTGCGTTTCAGGTGCATTAGTGGGGACAGATTGGACTTCATGACACTATTCATCTACGAACCTGATAGATTTGGTTTTCATACCATCTAGTAACATAACACCTGAATGATACTGATACGCAGAAAGGGTGCATTTACTTTCTTGAAAGATAGCACATGAAATATTATTTTACCTAGATGAAAAACTTTTTCCAAGTATACAGGTTTCCGACGTAGTGAAGTTCTTACGTTTAATAGATAGATGTATAGATATGATTTATTTGCCAAGACAATACAAAGGTTGTATAGCAACGTCAAAAACACATACAAAAATAACATTAAAACATTACAAAAACATATTACTTTTATAAAACTGTGTAATACGGTACACAGGATTTGAGAGCAGTGTAGATTTAACTTTTCTTTTAAATAGCACGTGTGGCAGAACTTTGACATTGTTGGGAAGACTGTTAAATATATTTAAAGGTGTAATTTCAAATGAATATTGAACTTTACTGTATTTGCATTTAGCAATATAAATGTTAGCACAGTTTCTTGTGGAGTAATTATGAACTGAAGAACACAATGTATATAAATCTATATTCATCTTAACATATAAGAGATAATTCATAATAAACAAAGAAGGCATGGTTAATATACCCAGCTCAATAAATAACGGTTTACAGTGTGTCCTAGACGATGCTCCACACATATGTCGAATAGCTCTCTTCTGAAGTACAAAAAC
This sequence comes from Mantis religiosa, assembly GCA_030765055.1. Classification (NCBI taxonomy): domain Eukaryota; kingdom Metazoa; phylum Arthropoda; class Insecta; order Mantodea; family Mantidae; genus Mantis; species Mantis religiosa. Next base: position 126,709,819 of record CM060950.1, read on the forward strand.
TTTATTAGATGAAACATGGTTTCCCCATAGTAAAATTCCATAACTCAAATTGCAATTTATGCATCCAAAATACAAAGTTTTTAGAGAGTTCAAAGATAAGTATTTATTTAACATTCGTAATAAGAAAAGTCCTCTGCTTAATTTTCCTGCAACATTCTCAATATGAGTGCGCCAACCCAGACAAAATTCAAGAACAATGCCCAAAAACTTAACAGATTCAAGGGAGCCAGGATCAGCTGAATTAATTTTAAAAGTAACATTAGCAGTTTTGTTATTATTAATTAATAGGCTTTTATTCTTACACCAATTTTTAATTCTGTTAGACAAATCAGTTATTTTAGAACACACAAGGGTTCTGTCATTTAAAGCAATATTAATTTCTAAATCATCTGCATAAAGGTATGTCCTTAGGCAGTCTTCCCGAATATTATATGGTGGATAATTTATATATATATATATATATATATATATATGATAAAAAACAAGGGTCCAACTATGGAGCCCTGAGGGACACCATGTTTCACCATCACAAAGTTAGAAAATATTCCATTAACATATACAGATTGGTATCTGTGTGACAAATACGATCTGATCAATTTGAGACTATCATCATTAAAACCATAATATTTTAGTTTCTTGAGCAAAGTATAGTGTCAAACAGGGTCGAAGGACTTTGTCATATCGAAAAATCGGCTATGTACAATATCTCCTCTTTCAATGCTGGAGAAACATCTGGTTAAAAAAGAAACCACGGCATCAATGGTACTGCGTTTGGCTCGAAATCCAAATTGACTATTTGAAAACAATGAATAATCTTCAAAATATTTGGTAGTTTGTTTGCTTAATAGAATTTCAAAGACCTTGGACATAATTGGTAATATACTAAGAGGTCTGTAATTTACCAGATCATACTTGTCCCCTTTTATGTACAGGTATGACCTTTGCATATTTAAGAACATCAGGAAACTCACAAGTATCCAAACAAAGATTAAAAATATAAGCTTAAGGTTTATAAATATATATGGATGCTATTTTAAGTATTTTTGAGTTAAGTCCATATACATCAAGACAAGTGCTGTTATTTAAGGTCAAAATAGTGGAAGAAACATTTTCAACATTCAAGTGGTGAAATTTGAATTGTATCTACAAGACTAAATTAACTGGATGGAGAAGACTTATATGATATTTTGGTAACATAAATTCCACTGTATAGGAAGTGTGAATGATTGGTAAGATGAGGATTGGTAATTTTCTCCTCAATTTATGTTTATCAGTATGCAGTTCGTTTATAGACGACTGAAGTAAATTTAAAACGTATGTACCAATGTGAGAAAGCTTTATAACTAACTGTTATTATTTGGTACAATAACAAGCATATATTTCAAGAATACATATCACAGGCTGTAATGTGTATTGTTTAACGCCCGCTTTTACTATATACGGCACCGCAGGCGGTGACACTGATGGTACATGAGATGAAGATGGAGCACCAGTGGAATGAGATGGCGGGGGAAACCGGAGGTCCCAGAGAAAACCCGCCCCAGCGCCGAGTTGTCCACCACAAATCTCACTTTGCGGTCGCCTGGGATCAAACCCGGGCCTCCTTGGTGAGAGCCAAGCGGTCTAACCACTGAGCCACGGCGCGGCCGCCACAGGCTGTAGATTTCCAGAATTTCACACGTACATTACTTTAATGTGCCAATCCTGCACTCTGACCGAAATTTATCAGGCTCCCTCACATGCCTCACACAACAACCAACGATGTACAAAGTACATTTATCTAAAAATAAGCAAAGAACATTAATCCTAATTCACTTTGGTGACACCGGAATATGATTCAATTACATTTGTGATTATTTCTCTGTTTACTGCTTCAGTACTAGGTTCTATGTTTTGGGTTATGATTTCTCTAGCATACTGCATGCCAGAAATATGCGAACAAACGAAATCGTTTAGATCCGTCTTCCCCAAGCGCACGGCCAGGAACGTAACACGATGATAAAATTGCCGCTTAATCCCTCGATACTTGTAATCATACTTCACAATCAAAGGAATTAACAGACCTGTGAAATTGTGCTTTTAATCATTGCGGGCAAAAAAAGGCAGTTTCAACCTCTAGTTATGACAGCTGGAGAGTGCTTTTGCTGTTAACAGGTTCCGCGCGCACCAAAGGCTGAAGTGTTAAAGAGAACACAATGCAATCACTTTCGACGAGTGCAAAAACAGTAACACACTTGATAAATCACGGGCGGTTTTTGAAATACATGGGACAGCCTTAAATGTTCTCACCACCATAGTTTTGTTTGCCTGTGTTTTAGGAATATAACCACAACATAATAGAAAAATAAAAGCATATCGTGTACATATTTTAAGGAATACAATGTTCATTTCTAGAGACATCGCTCGAGAATTCCTCCGCTAAAATAGGGTAAATAGCAGGACATACTCAAAGCGTAGTATTTGTTCCTGTCACATACAGGTTTGATCCTCTTCCAGTACGAAAGTAATTTAAAGAGCTGAATTAGTTCTTTTCCATCCAGAGCATTGCGTTTTAATAAAAGCAATTTGTGGTAATAGAGAATGAATTTGTAATGTAAGTCAATTTTTTTCGGTTTCTTTGCTTGGAAGCCAAATTGGGTAAGAATATTTGATGGACTAAAGAGGTGTTCCTTTTATATATTACATACATGCAAATTTTAAAACTAATTTTGTATTCTGACACTATTTCAGTTAATAATATCCAAACAACTGATCAGCAGGTATAAAACAAATATGTCTTATATCTGAAAACTATAGTTTCAAATTTCTATGATACTATCAAATTGGAAATGTTCAGTAAATGTTCCACTCAAAAGAGCAATCATTTAGCGGAAGACAGTTCCACAAAATGATACATTTTTAGGAGATAACTATTTTAGTTAAAAAAAGTGGTTTCCAAATAATAATAAAGTACTCATTGACAAAATACGTCTAAATACAATAAAATATTTTCGAAGGAAGTCATAAAATTCGTTTACGTTACTGAACCTGAATTGTGGTTTTCATTTAGTTGTTTCTAATGCATTATTTTGAGCTTAGCATTAGTCTATTTAACTATTTTCCCCTTTTTTAGATTGTTTGGGTTTCTGTTTAGAAATACGTTTTATACTTACTGGAGTAAACCATTCTAATACAGCATTCTAAAACATTCAATATAGACTCTTCATAATGTGTGCATTTTCTTTGCTTAGCGGCCGTTTATTGCTTGTTTTTGTAATGAGAACATTTACAATGGTTTACCTTCCATAATTTAATTACTGCTGTTGTTAGTGATGATTCATTATTGTTAAATAGTGTTAGCCTATTATTGAAAGTGATATTTCACGCTAAAAGCTGATACGGCTTATTGACTACTTCTATGATGATGTTTGTAATAAAAGCATTACATTCTTAACGTTAACAGTGTCACTGTTTCGTATAATAATAAAATAGTGGCAACTTATTGCAATAATGCCAAAGATGTTTTACAAAGTATAGAGACTGTCGTTTTACGAATAGAAAATAAATTACTTTAATATTAAATCATATCCGATGCTGAGAAAGATTCGTCTGTGGCCCGCATTTTGAGGTGTGGGTTCGGTTCCCGTGATCGGCCCATCTGAATCATAGGCTATTTTTTTTTTTTTTTTTTTTTTTTTTTTTGGGGGTAGCCAGATGAATGCTTGGTATATCAATTATATCCCTCAAATTTCCTTTTTCTCCATTTCATCTCCGTTATCATTTCATATCATCTTACATCGGGTGGACCCTTACAGGGTAGAAAGTGTTGGTGGCATGTTCGGCGCTGCATGGTAGGATGATATGCTCATGGTAAACTCTACCTACTCCCGTAGGACGGTCTCCGGGTCACCCTATTGGACCATTTCAGGAACACGATGACCAGAATGGAAGCTGTATTGGCCTGCCGGGAAGTTTATGACGGGTCAATAGTATGGACCATGCCGTCTGCACTACCGTGACTCCTTGGGTAAGCCGCCCTCTGTCTCCTCTCTCCTCAGACTTTCCCTCCACTTGGAGTACAGCCATAATAGATCAAGACTGGTCGCAGTGACTAATTCTCTTCTTAAGGATCTTTCTTATGCTTACATAGCTTTGTTTATTTATATGATGGCTTTATTGTTAATTTCAAAATTTTCAAGTAAGCACAGTACTGAAACAGTACTATTTCACTGTAAACGCAAAAATAGTCTATTGAATAATGATGATGATAATGCTGATGATGATGATGATGATGATGATGATGATGATGATGATGACGACGACGACGACGACGACAAACAAGCGTGATGGTATTAAACGTACCTTTTCAAGGGAGAAATTACATGAAACCTATAACAGGATTTCGCTTAAAACCAAAGCAGTTGAAGAGTAAATATTGAAATAACTAATGTTTGAAGTTTTTACCGTCACTAAGAATTTAGTGCCATTTAATGAACTTATGGAATGTGAGATAGTACAAGTACATGAGATATGATTTTTTTATGGTTCCATTCTTCTCCGTCATTTCAAATATTGTTTCAATAGTAAATGAATAAATTATAGTGCTTCCTCATCTTTTATCATGTGTGCCTTTAGTAGTGTTTATCTTTAACTTATTGTGGTGCCAATCTGCGTAACCGCTTTATCTTTTTTACGCTATTGAGCCGAGCTCTAATCATAATATATTACAGAGAGTACGTATCTGTTGCGGCCATAGAAGCTTTAAAGAACAATAATCTTGTTATTACATTACACTTATAGCAGTTCTTGGTCTTCCAAACACATGCATATACGTTTTACTTAATTACAATTATTTTTGAAGGCGTTAGTGAATTAAAACCTTCTTAGATATCGGGATTAATATTATAATGCAAATAGATGGATAGTTTATTTTCTATATTTTCAGACAAAATTATATTCCAGCACTTGTAAAAACTATAAATATTTTTGCGGTAACTTTACGTACACTAATAACCTTTGGAAAAAAACTTGTGATAATGAAAATGTATTTATATCAAACTGAAAATTATATCTTACAATATTAGCTAATCACACTCTGATAGATCTACATGCAGTTGTATACAATAGGTTGGAATTGATGGAACAGACCGGTTCGTGACATATTTGGAGGAATAGAGAAGTATTGCTATACAGGCTTTTAGAAATAAGTAGAAATAAGATCAGAAGATAGTGATAGTCAAGTTATTTTTACGATTACAAGGGAGAAAAGCTCGTTGAGGATATATAGGGAAATAAAATCAGTTTGGGGGAGCGAAAAGCACATAGATGTGTGTAATAAGCTAGGATAAGAAGCATTAGTTGGGCGAGGACTGGAGTCCGAAATTTGTAAGGTATTAGACATGTCAAGGATGAAGGGAAATTTCCAGTGTGTGGGGAGGATGATAAAGACTGGCATAGTAGGTATATTCTATTGTATATTTTTATATTTGTAAGTTATTTCTCATCTTTCCTTTTACATCAACAAATGGAAATACAAAATCCAGATTACAATTAGAAAATCCATACTGGAAAACGCCAAATATTCCTAAATCCTGAAAATCCTACCATGTTGCTCGCCAATGAATAATAATTCGCTCCCCATACACCTAACGCTAATTTGTGTGTGTGTGTGTGTGTGTGTGTGTGTGTGTGTGTGTGTGTGTGTGTGTGTGTGTGTGTGTGTGTGTGTGTGTGTTGGAGGCCCTGTACTCTTTTTTTACAATTTTGCCATTTTCCTCCACATTTTCCTCTCTTTAACTTTCCGTAAATAATTCCCTATATTTCTCCTGCTTTTTCCCCCGTTTACTGACAAACATATTCTAATTACTGCTACACCCCCCCAATTGTCTCATTTACATAGCCATGACTGTTCTCTCCATATCTTTGTTTGACTACAATATAATATACAATGGAAATCTGCATTCTTTTCTCCACACATTGCACATTTATCTAGCTCCCTCTCTTGACCTACACTTTTCAAGTTTCTCACTCCTGATCTCTTCCAAGCAGAACCGTCTCGCCCTAACTTATTACATGTGTTTATATATCCTTCCCTCTGCCAGCCTGCCTCGGTAGCGTAGGTGTTGCATGTCTGCCTCCCGTTTAAGAGGTCTCGAGTTCGAATCTCGATAAGGCTGAGTTATCTGGATAATGCTTTTTCTGGTGTTTCCCTTATCCTGAAAGACGAATGTCGGGTAACTCTAAGTTCCATGGACCCCGGACTCATAGGAGCATCATTTCACCCATTTGATCCGATATGACTAAATGAAGGAGGACGAAAATTAAAAAACTCCCTCCCTCAGATTGTTATTATGTCTCTATTTAAGGACAGTGAGCTTTCGTCACTTAAACTGGCAAAAATATCTTATCTGTCAATATCTTCTAATCTTAACTTCTTTCCAGAAGCCTCAATATCCATACTCCGCATTTATCCAAGAATGACTCATACCTATATGTTTCAAACGTCATTCATTTTATGTGCCCAAGACCCACCCCAGTTACTTCTCCTTTGAATATGAAAAAAAAAAAAAATTTAATGATATTGCCATCTTCCAAGTTAGTGATTCTGTATAGGTAAATATTTCATTGCCCTTGACAAAATTTTAATGTTAGTAGAATATCTGCCCAGTTCCAATTGTGCTGCCCCATTAGGTGATGCTATCGGTAATCCCAATATATATTTACAAAAGTATCTATGCACTATCAGTCTCTCTCCAAGCCTTATCTACTCCTCTTACCTCTGATCCATGTAACCTTCTATTTTCTACTACTGCCGTGTAAATCCTCTCCAACCGTTTGACATTTATATCTGGCAGTTTACTGTAGCATGATTTCATCACCCTCATGGCCATTTTAACTTTGCCACAGACATTTTTTGTTCTTTCCAGCTACCATCTGAACTCAACCTTGTCCCCAAATAATTAAATCTCCTTACCACCTCTATTTCTCTTCTATTAATCTCCCATTTCCCATCCCTACGCCCCCTGTATCCCCTTTTTGAAGACCATAACCTTGGTTTTGTTTTCATTTACTTTCAAACCCCATTTATTGTAGTAAGAACTGGTTGCTTCGATTGCTCTTCTCAGCCCTCCTACTGTAATGTAAACAAACCAAAGTATGGAGAGACAAATTTGGCAACAAAAATGGAATAGTTTGCAGCAGAAGTTCTGTTACACGTGTACTCATATGGTGATGATGTGCAATGATGCACCGCGTTGATTATCTCGAAGCTGGATTCTGGAACTTACCTCGGCTGCTATTTTGTTAACATGAGATCCAGTTTCAGTGTGCGGTCGCAGTTGAAAAGCGATGGTGGATTTTTATGAAGATGAAATAATTTTTAAAACTTTATTTTCTAAAAGATATTTTAATTTAATTGAAATATTTTTAAATAACTCTTTTAAACAATTATCAAATAATAACCTTTTTTGAACGACGATATTATAAAATTTTAAAAACACTTAAGCGGCTTTCGCTATGTGTTATGCACCGCGTTAGTTTCAACATATTTATGGACCTTCAACACACACACACACACACACACACACACACACACACACACACACACACACACACACACACACACACACACACACACACACACACACACATACACACACACACGCACGCACACATACGTCCGTTCATTAGACTGTTAAGTGGATATGAAAGATGCTACCTTCGCCAGTTTCGTGCTAATGATCCAAACATTGCTATGGCAAGTCAACATCTTTCTATTGGTCCACGTCATATCCAATTAATAATTATGTTTGTTGTAATATTTAATTATATTTTTATAATTTTTCTTTAAAATCACTTTTTCAGACTATTTAACACTCAAAATGATATTTCTTGTAAATTTACGTTAATTTTGCTGCTATTAAAATCATGATTAATATATATTAGGTTTTATTTTCTTCTGTTTTTTAGATTACTTTCACACTTTCACTTTTTATCTTAAATCTCGTTTTCTATCCAGTACAATCAGAAATTAATTTTAAATATCGTATATGAACCTAAAATAACTGTTTCAATGTTTAAAGGAGGGGGAGAGGTATTAATAAACAGAAAAACTGTGCAAGAAATATGGGAAAGTCAGAAAGAAATTGTTAAAAATTATTAACAACAATCAACAAGTAGGTTTGGAGAAACGGGAACAAGGGATATTAAAGAGCAAAAGGTTATCAATACACGGAAAACCAAGTGTTGGAAGTTCTGAGACCGTAGTTTATAATGGGCTAGGAATGCTGTTAACCATAATGTATTAATGAAGATATGTATGTATGAAAAAAAAGATGAGAAATAAATGTTGTACTCTATTCTACAATAGTCTTTTTTCTGTTGTTTCAGCTGTACTGGTTGGTGCAGGCTCCATGTATGACACACAAGGTCCGAGTTTCCTCAACGAACCCCCGCCTAAGGTAGAATTTACCAACTCAAGTGGGGGTAGAGTGGACTGTGCTGCTAGAGGTAATCCCACACCTAATGTTGAGTGGCTCGGACCAGATAACCAAGCCGTGGTATCCATTCCGGCCATCCGGCTCGTCCTCGGTAATGGCTCTATTTATTTCCCGCCCTTTGAAGCTGAGGTTTTTCGGCAGGATGTGCACTGGTCTGTGTATCGCTGCCTCGTGTCCAACAGCGTTGGAGTCATCGTCAGTAGAGACGTCACTGTGCGTGCTGGTAGGTATCTAGTGTCGTATCAATGTTAGGCTAAGTTCTTGTTACAGTTCCATAGTTCTGAGAACTCGCCATTGATGATTTATAGGCTGCGTGATTGTATACAATTTTAACATTACAATAGTTGGCATACAAACATGCATTGCGGTTATGAAAACTATCAACTAATCTTGATCGTTTTGCTGGGAACTTTTATTTGTTTTATGCAATATGCTCATTTAATTGTTCGGATCGGATAGTATGTGAGCGTGCTCCACGCTCTATCTACTATACCTACAGCGGGAACTTTCCATTCTAAACCTTCTGCTTTACATACTCAAGATCAACAGGATCATTACAATAAGTACTAAATCTTGACCCTTTAATGGATGACTTATTTTGCTATTCGCTCTTGCTGTATTTTCTAAACCGACTTGCACACCGTTTTCTGCGGTGCCTCAACGCAATCGATTCGAATAGCCATGATCGTTAAAGCGATAGGCAATAGACTGGCCATGCATTCAAAGCCAAACATAATGAGGTCGAACCTTGGCAGCTGCAGATAAGTGCCTGTTGTAAAGGACGGGGTGGGCCCACGTAAAGTAATCGATGTGATGACACGCATGAATGTTGACGAGGCATCATTTAACTGCAGTTGCTTGGAGTTGTCCTTTCTATACAAAATAAAACACCGCAATAAAATTATAGAAATAATATATTTCCAGTTCAAAGCACTCAACAGGCTGTATGTATAACTGACAAAGGCCAGTACAAAATTACGCTAAGAATAAAGGGCGCTATAATATTTTTAAACTAAATGCAGCTTAATGTTGCCCTAGGGCAACACCATCCATTAGAGGGTTAAAATAAGTGTTGTCCCTCTTCATTGGGATATTCCTGGCATTCCCCGTAGTAAAAGGCTGTAATCAATTAATATTGATCTTTTTTAAGTGTTCAGTTTTATACGTTTAGTTGCTGCATGGGCATAAAATTTTAAAATATCCACCTGCCGTACAATGCACTATAAGGGCGTATTTTGACACGTTTCGAATAATGCACTTATTATTATTATTATTATTATTATTATTATTATTATTATTATTATTATTATTATTATTATTATTATTATTATTATTATTATTATTATTA
>CM060950.1:126724643-126727143 GCA_030765055.1 Mantis religiosa
CCATGAAAATGGAAAGAAGTAAACGTTATTAAGATAGATGGTAAATTTTTCTTTCTACATTATATTTATTGAAGATTAAGGAAATCCTTCCCTAATTGGACCATATGTTCGAGATGATTAACATATTTGACTGCATTTTGAATATTTATGAATTAAGGTATAAACGCTATAGTGAGAGACATTTTCGATATTCTCCATTAGCCTGGTTTCTACACTCAAGGATCCCGTGGATATATGAACCAAATTCTTTGTTAACTATAACACACTGTGCATTAGCAGTACGGTCACCCAAATTACACTTTATTTTATATGACTAGTTTATTTTATTGGGTTTAGTACCACTTAAAATGAAGTCAAGCAGATGAGGAGAAGTGAACGAACGCGGACAGAGGATACAAACAGAATGGCTTAGCTAGGCATAAATTTGCATAACCCGAGCTCTAAAAACAAAGTTCGTTTCAGTGTAAATAATAAAAGAAGGATTTCATTCATTTCCTTTGGAGCAGTGAGATGTAGCTCTTCTAGTTGTTGCGGCAACTTCTACCTACTTAGAAAATACACGGTCGCATATGGAAATGTATAGTCCTTATAGTGGGTGATGTTAGTGCTGCCTGCGTGAGAAGTGCACTGTTCCTGTATTGGCTGTTGTTGTTTCTATCTTCTTGGGATACTTAAACTCCTAGGTGTTGGTGTTGCTAGTTCTGGTTGCATGGGAAATATTCAGTAGAAATAGTTGGTACTGCAAGTTCTACTTACTTGGAAAATTTTTCAGGTAGCTGGTGCATGTATTGCTATCTGCATGAGCAGTATACAATACCTGTAGTTGGTGTTGACTTCTAGCGAAATGTACAGCCACTTACCTGAACATTACTTCTTCCTGTTAAAATCTGTTTAGTTAACTCGTGTGCACGTCGGCCGACTCCTTTGACGAACCCTTATAATTGTATTACAACCCCGGCTTTCCTTCTCCCAGACTGTTCTGCAAGGTTGCCACCTTTCTCAATACGTCATGGGTATCGTACGAGGTTTGGTCTAAATAATCTTGTGTCCATTATTGCGGTAAGTTCCTTAGTTTTGACAACTATATATATCGCCAACTACAATTGTACTGAATTCCATAATAACCCTTAACTTATTCAAAGCATGGTATTTGAAACCCAGCTCCTTCAGGAGACCGCGTAAAGTACAGTGCCCATAGGGAAATTCACAAATTTCTTGCAAATGTGCAACCAATTCGTCTAAGGTAGGCGAATTAAATCGCATGTGAAATTATCTACTTTAGAGAAACGTTTACTTTTGTTTTCACACTTGATCAGCGTCTTTGGTATTCCTTTCGTCACACTATTTCTTACTGTATTTCTGTGAATACCCAGGATTTATCATCAGGTTCATTGCATGACCCCTTACCAAGATTATTTTTCAGTACATATTTATATGTGTTCAAAACAAGCGCTTGAATTTGCTTAGAAAGAGTTCCCGTTAAAACTTTGTTTTTTGAGACTTTTCCAGTAACATAGCTCGGCCCAGCAGCACTTCCCAATCTATTCACATTATTGTCATCACTTTGATTATTTTCACTTGACTGAAAGTTATCTACTACTTCATTTGCCTTCACCACTGCATTTCCCTCCCACAGTCCCCACATTGTGACACACAACGAATTGCTGCACGTAATGAAACAGATCAACTGGAAGTTAGAACTTCGGCAACTGAAACTCCACGTGGAGTAAACATGCGACTGTCATTTCAAGAAAATCAGGGTTGCTATTGGTCCTCAACAACAGTGTTCCATTTCTGAAGTGTGGAGATAAATTTATGACGGTCATTAGTGGGCGGGAGGGTCAGGTTCCTTTGAGTACGAACTGCACACGCGTTGACTAGACAGACTTTACACTTGTTGCTGCTCCTACCTACACGTACTACTCTGTAGTTTACATCATTTGTTTGCACTTGGACTATACAGTCTCATTAGTTGATAAATATTATACATTATAATATTGCATTACCAGGAAAGTGTTAGGACAGTAAGCTTTGCACCTGTAATGCTTGTTTAGTGTCCCTGCCGATGGTTTATCACTGTCTAAATCAAGACCAGGCATGAGCCCAAGACGACGGATGAGGGGGTCCTCACCTCTGACATATCACGTTGAGGAATGAGCCCGAGGCGAATCCTTGCCACCTACTTATCACTTCAAAGTGACAAAATCTTCTTGTTCAAGCTGAGGCTCGAGTCCAAAGCGATGCCTAAGAGGCACCTCGCTACTTACTTAACGCTTCAAAGTGGTAAATTCCTTCTCAAGCCGAGGTCTTAGATATCCAAGGTGCGCTTCACCAGCTTAAAATCACTTCTTTATGGATATCAGTATTCACCTTTTCCTTAGTATTACTGTTTCACGATCTAACCTTAGTGTGTTGCAGCCATAAAACATTCCTGATACTTGGTATGAATTGTTCAGTATCACAATATTATCAAACTCTAATGCACACTGATACCATTTGT
>CM060950.1:126729643-126829643 GCA_030765055.1 Mantis religiosa
AGGGAAAGAAATCGTGGTGAATGAGCAGACACTCCAGAATTGCACTATCGATCAGAAAGAAGAAGAAGAAGAAGAAGAAGAAGAAGAAGAAGAAGAAGAACCAAACGTTTGTGCGAAAGTTGGACGGGAATCGAACCCGAGACCTATTAACAACAAAACCTCTCATGTTACTGGCATATACGCGGTATATCCACCGGTAGAAACTTAATCACTTAAGAACAAACTCTTGAAGACATTTCAGATTATAGACAAACATAATACGCCCTTAGCTCATGAAACTACGAGCTACGAAAACACCAATTATAGGCACCATCAAATAAGTATGCACTTCCACACACTCACTCACACACACATACACACACACACACACACACACACACACACACACACACACACACACACACACTCATCAAATGACCTAACTGCCCCGTCTTTGGGGTAAGCAGATTTCCCTTCGTACGTTGAAACAGTTGCAGAACGCCAAGGGGAAATTTCAACTAATTGTATGGCAGTGACGTAGCCAACTTGCCTCTGTTCCTCTTGATTTCTGCAATGACCGGCACGGCACTTCCCAGGACTAAACTAGCAAATGTACACCATCACATGAGAAAAACGAAACACTGTAAACTGCCAAAGATATGACAGTATCTTTAACTATAGTAACAATTTTTTTTGTTTTATAGAGAATAAACTCACTTTTAGGATCGACAAATGATTGAAAAGTATTTGTATGGCCTGTCTGTATTCACACAAAGCTATTTTAGCATTCATTTAACAGACCTGGATATTATTTATCTGATATGATTAAACATTAAGTAACAACACTTTCATGTAATGAGCTACAAACATATTTATCTGCAAAAATCACAAAGGTACTCTTCTAGTTCTGCTCCTAAACAATATACATGAGCCCATACACTGCATGGAATAAGTTTTTTTATTTCTTTTTTAACTTTTTCCTGTTTTTTTGTTTTACTTTTTAAATGACGGGAACGGGTACAGGATAAGTAGTTTAGAAAATTTCTAGTTTTATTGGCTTGTACTGTGAGAAAATGGAGAATGGTTCTATTTGCTCAAACGGTTATTAGATCTGCATTTGTTCCAAGTGATAAATGCATGGCTCCAGAGAACGCAAGGTTTTCTTCCGTGTATAGGTCCATCTCTGCTACTTTAAAATATACGTAAGTGCTTTCCTAGCACAGTGTCTCCTCTCCGTACTTTCAGTAGCCAATGTAATGTACCAGCAACAAACCACACTGCAAAATTACGAAATTTCGTGTGTTTGAAACGAAACACCGGTTGTACCAACTATAGTACCGAATATAAGCATTCCTCTGAACGAAGTTTATGTAATGCGTCACGGAGAGAGGTCCAAATCAAGTCAGCCGCTGACAGTTGTACAAGCGATGCTCAAGTGTATCATCTTCCACACATATGCCACAGATCTTCAAATTTACTCTCCCGTGACGCCACATCGTCTCAGCAGTTGGAACCGTTTCATTAACAACTTGAAAAACAGTTTCTCTCCAGATCGACGGAAGGTTACAGTTGGTTGCGTTGGCCCAAATACATTTCCAATCCCGACTGTATTTTGTTTCCACATTAGGTCGTTGAATACCTGGCTCCACCAAGTGACGATAGAGGTTCTTGGTGGTCAGAAACTTCTCCTGTGGCTCCCCGGAATTTTCAAGACCACGAAGCTTGGCGAACAAACGTTGAAATTCCCGTGTCGGTCTCGCCATGATATGGAACTGGTTATATCAAAACTTCTTGTCAATCGGAGGCTCACTGCCAAGTAACGAGGAAAATCCTGTCTTTCCCAACTGCACCAGACACTTGTCAACATCCACTAGACCACAACCACCTTTCTTTAGAGGAAGACGCAATTGCGGTCGCGCTACTCGATATGCTTTCGCCGACCACAGGAAGTATCCAAGCAATGTCTCGAAACGTTGCGCGAACTGCTTAGAGAGTGGCAAAATCTGCGGCATATACTACAGTTTACTCAGGGCATAAGTAGGAATGTACCAGATGCATTGCAACAACGTCAGATTTCGAGAGCGATCTTCATGTAAGTTGAAACGTAGAACGTTGAACCTTTGGATCCAATTAAGATAACATCTCTGTTATGGTAGAGGTAAATATAACCCCTAGTATAGTTTTCTATGTAACCACCTTCATATGCAGCAGTGTTGGTGGATGTTCCCAGGTGCCAAGTGGAAGGATTTCTAAATTGTGGGCGTTGAGTTGAGCTCCCGAAATGCGACTGTAAGTCTCAATCGCTGTGGCTATCTCCTCCATATCCTGGTGATCTTTGGCCAAAACCGTCACGTCATCTACGTACGCCATTACTTTAAGGCGTTCCCCAGATATAGTTAAGCAGCTATAACCTTGCAATCTATCTTGTAGCATCTGGAGTAATAGATTGAGTGTCAAGGTAAACAGTCCCATAGATAAGGGACACCCCTGCCTGACTGATTGTCGTATTGGAATAAGTGTCGACAAAAAGCCATCACAAAGTATTCTTGACGACGCTTGGCGATAAAGTCCTTGAATCACCGCTGTCATTTGGTGAGGTACCCCAGCTGCGCGCAAACACCGACAGATATAACAGTGCTGAACTCCATCAAAAGCTCTACAAAATTCCAGATTAACTAATGCCAAGGAGCTATGGTGCTCCTCAAGATGGACGACGGTATCTCTTAATTCCGCAAGGCCACCAACAATATTTTTGCGTTGAAGAGCTGTTTGATTAACATGGAGCACCTCCTCATACGCTGGTTTTAGACTGCTGGCCAAAAGCTTCGCAAAGATTTTGTAATCTGAATTCATCAGTGTTATTGGGCGAAAGTCCATCTCTGCCTGAGTGCAGTCTTTCCGCTGGAGTAAAATTATAGTTCCATCCGCGAAATGTTCTGGAACCCAGCCTCCGTCCCATAATTCCTGTAGCACTGCAACAAACTCAGCCTTAATAATCGGCCAGAATGCAAGATAAAATTCATAAGAAATACCATCCAGGCCAGGCGTCCTATTGTGTTTCAAATGTTGCACCACTTGATGTACGTCTCGTTCCGCTATGGGACATTGTAGACTCGCCTCCGTGGACTGACTAATGCGAGCTACGGTGATACTCAGAGCCACCGAGCTAGCAATAGGTTCCGCTTGAGCCTCGCCAAACAGGCTCTGGTATTACTCCTGAAGATAAGGCAGTAACTGGATGAACTGTACTAGGCCTGTCCCTGGATGCCTGCCTTGGCAACTGAATGAACGGAGGCCTGTTCATCGGAGAGAGTGTGCGTCGAAGGGGACCGAATGGCGCAACACTGCCCCATTTGACCTTGTTTGCCTTTAATTGTTTCACCGCTAATTTCACCGCAAGAAGCCATTCCACTATTTAAAATTTACTCTACTGTTGTGTAAAGAACAACTGAATGATATTGATCTAAACTCTCCAGAGTAAATAAACACTTCTTATCAGACATTCATTCATAAACATATATATATATATATATATATATATATATATATATATATATATATATATACAGCATTCCACAGGCTAACAGGAAATGAAGTGTTTGCTGTTTCTCGAATTTTACACCTTGACTTATTCACAGTAATTCTTTTATCACGTCATGTCAGTAGTTGAAATTTTAGTTCTTAATTAAAAGTATATGTACATACATACACACCAACCACTTTGAACACTCTAGAGTAAATAGAGATTACGAACCATTCATAAACAAAGATATAATGTGACCAGACACGTTCTGCCAGTGCAGTAGGTAATTTATTGTTTCCTCTCGCTCGAATTGGCTTATTAAAAGTAATTCTTTTATCAAGTCATATCAAACATTTAGGTTTTAGTTCTGAGTAATTACAAATATACGTACACGCATACATGCCAACCAATAATGATATTCATACAGTGCTTACGTCGCGATGTATTATAATACAGGTAATAGTGGTTTATTTATTTATATTAGAAAAACTATTATTAAACTATTTTTGAGCTAAAAATATGGGGTTTTCATGGTTATGTTAGATACACTACCCTCTACCTTCCACATGGATCAGTTTTGGCAAAATTTGAATTTTTGTCTTAGCGCGAATAATATTTCATACAAATGGATTGGGTTGGCGCTCCTCGCACACCACTTAGCGGGAATGCAATACAACACCGCAGAACTCCGATTGGTTGCTCACCTAGTAGCCCTCATGGACAAATACCTTCCCTTATGAAACACATAATAGATGTTATTTTGTTATTTAGAAGACTTCCCAGTTAATAACACAACTGGTGGGTATGTTTCGCTTCCACTCACTTATCAGTCTATTGCCTACTTAACGGACGCAGAGGTGTCTGATCTTCGGGTTACCTGTTTCATCACTTACGCCACCATGAGCATTTGATTTCTAAAATAAAAATTTAATTAACATTCGCATATATATATATATATATATATATATATATATATATATATATATATATATATATATATATATATATATATTGGTATCAATGCTTGTGACACAAAAGAGGTGAATTTAAGAATTCATAAGTACATCTTGGAAACCATTATCAAGAACAGAGGAAATCCGCTTAACTAAAAGGTGCGAATATGAAAGCCTGTTTTAAAAAACAAACATGGACTGCTTTATATTTACTGTATATTTTCGATTCAGGAAACTAATATCTGCCCTAGTTACATAGAATTTGTTGCTGTAATACTATAATGCTAAATTATTTATCTAACGCATGGAGACTCATGTCTGGAGATATTTCATTAATTGCAGTAACTAATCTTGTTAGGTAAACTTTTAGCACCCATAGCTTAATAGGGACTCAACTGTCCCAAGATAATTCCACGCTTACGTCCACCACTTCATCTCCAACTGAAATTCCGAGCGAATTTCATTATATAATTTTCTGCCTGCTGCTTTTGAAATGATTAAAAAAGATGGAGGCAGTATTCGCTACAACTGTAATTTTCAATAAATGAAGAAAAACGTGCTTAAGCCTCTAAAGCACTTTACCCAATTTCATATTTGCAGCACAAGTACTTTAGACTAGTTCTCTTCACTTGGTTAAACATCAGCAAAGGAGCTGCCATGTTCCACTTTAAAAGAGAACCGTGGAAGCCATAGATTATCTATGGCAAAATAATGAAAACAGCCCTCTCTTACGTTTTTTCTTTCCTTTTCTTTAATATATTCCTGCCTTCTCCTTTCCAGTGCTCGATTCAGTTATTGTTTGTTTCACATTTAAAACATCGGAGAAACTACCAGAATCCCTAGACACTGTCCTCATTTCTCTTTATTCTTCATTTTTGTCTCACGTACACGAAAATGATTGCTTTTCTGCACTCATTTGCGTGCAGAATATTTACAGAACTTACTTTAAGTACTGCGAAATCTTTATTTACTGCTTGATGAATATATTAGAAAATATAACAGAAAACACAGTTAACGTCTTAAAACACATACAAGGTACAAATAATTCAGATAACACAAATTTCAGTTACAGAGAAGTTCACGGCAAGCACAAAGCCTATCGGATATTCTATATTGCGGCTTAGTCCGGATATCACGTTCACGTTACTAATAACTTATACATATCGATCTACGTCCCGCAACCTTAAGTCATATCGTACGATGAATGAAATGATGCTCAAATGAGCCCAGGTTCCACAGAGTTTAGAGTTATCAGACATTCAATTTTCAAGATAAGGGAAAACTCCGGATAAACACCTTATACAGTTAACTCACCGTAAGCAAGATTCGAACTCGGCACCTCGTGAGACAGACACGCTACACCTACGTGACAGATGCGGGCATCTCATTAACATGAACTAGTTCAACATTTACTGTGACTTCAGTTAGTTCACACTCAGAATTCATTAATGTGATCTAGTTCGATTTTCCCTGTCACTTCACTAACTTCGCACGGCCATTTCACCGACGCGATCTAATTCAATCTTCGCTGTGAGTTCACTTTGCTCGCACTGTTATTTCATTTCACTAATCTTTGCTAGCTCAATTTGCTCTGCCACATCCTAACGTCACCTAGTTCATTCACACTTAGCGTCACTAACGTATCTGTTTTGACTTTCACTGTCACTTCGCGTAGTTAGAACGATACTTCACTAATGTAATGTAATCGCTGTACATTTACTTTTCTTCGTTACGCAACAACGTAAAGAAGAATGTTTTGGAAGTTTAGGAAGCGAAATCTACAGAATACTCTGGTATTCCGTCGACTGCTTCCGCTGTTTATCCTTGGCGATAGCGCTACTGCGTCTATTTATCTGTCAAATCCCATGCGCCAATCTTCGAATATACTTATCTACAGACGCTATTTTCAAATATGTGCATAATATTTCTATATACTTGTTTTAAACTTGAAACACTGGATTTGAAATGTTAAGAGAAATATCTAGAAGAAAACGAAACTTTTAAAGTTCTTCCAAAAAGCGTTTAAATTCCATGTGAAAAATTTACTAACAATTTTAGCTTCAACCCTCAGGTATTCCTCACATATTACCTACATATTAATTTTGTTGTTTATTCGAATTTTCCTTTTTAAATGTGTTATTCTTTGTCTCGCTTACTCACTCACACATGCAGTCAACAACGTGGATTCTTAAAAGTGCAAGATTATATATTGAGAAACCTAATAATAGGCCCAACTCAGTGTAACATACATACAGACATACATATGTATAACAAACATCGTTAAGTTAAATACAATATGTAACGGGAAATAAATATCATGAAGATTATGATTGATAGCTTATGTTTTATAATACATACAAGTTGCGTAAAAACATCGTAATGCGAATCTGTTGTATGCCTCACATTATCAAATGCTTTCAAAATATGTTCTATAATATTACAGCTCTGTAGGCTTAGCAATTTGAAAAATGTTCAATTCATAGTGTTTCATAAATATGTAGATTAGTACCCAAGAAATTTATATATAGCACACACTGATAAAAAGTATACAACGTCACAGTGACACGTCATACACTGCGAGCTAAGGAGATCTGTGACAGCTACGACCATCCAAAATGGAGTGAAGTGAAAGAACCATGAGGGATACAGGATGCAGAGGTGCGCAGAGGTTCCAAATAGGTCTAGACAGATAGTACTGTAGCCACCAAGAGAGCGTGATTAACGACTCTTCAGCCCAGTAGCTCCCTAGTGTTCTCAAGGAATTCTCTATCCTTAGAGCAAACATTGACACCATCTTTCCGGCACTGCCATTCACCAGGAAACCTATAAAATCACTTGAAACATGAGAAGGAGACGAAGTGAAAGGGGAACGAGAAAAATAAAATCATAATAGATAAGAATTCTTACTAGCGTTTGCGTGCATATCAGCGAATACCAAGAAAGACTTCAGGTTAGAGTTGGCAGTCGAAGAGGATCGAATCTGTGACCCATCTAATACAAGCCTCACACGTTATAGTTTAGGCATCTCGCTCGGTAGGGTATCGCTTGTTTCTAGAAAGGAAACACCTTTTCCTGCTGTAACAGCTCATCTCCTAATTATGCTAGTCAATCTTCACTAATTAGTTCTTAACTATTCATTTGCTGATTTCCTCATTACATTCTGTTTCCTGTTCAGGTTAAAACTGCCTCAGTGAGATAACACAAGATCCTCACTTATATTACCCGTTAGATTTTAGAAACCGCTTCACATTGATAAAAACATCAGTGCATGCAACAGGTGCTATCGCCGCAAGAGGAACGTAATTCTGTAGTATTCTGTAATCAATGATAGTGACCCAAGAGACTTCCACTTGGCATTCAAGGGCTTTCACGTTCCTCTTTAAAGTTGCCATTGCAAATTAACCTTCAGGAATATAATGTTAGAAATATAAATATGCAGCTTTCCTATGATTAAAACGAAATGAAAGTGATATAGAAATTGAGCTGGTCTAAGGGCCTAAGGAGACATTTGGAAATTCCCGAATAAACTACTCCATATATGACAATAGAATATCATAAAGAGGGTTATTTTCAACAATTGGGAATTTCCCCGTTTAACTTACAAAACAGGACGTTGGATCATTACTGATCTTTAAGAAACATATATTTGTGGATTGTTGGACTCACGTATTTAGTTGTCTGCAACAAAGTTTTATTTCAATAATAAACCCGCTCTAAGACCGGTATTTTTAAAACTACAAACAACCGCTTATATGGCCTCCTATTTTGTAAGTACATACAGTGTTTAATTTCAAGTGAATTTTTTCGGCTCTTGAATTCGCCGTTCAAAACGATCTGCGTACCAGATTTTGTAATTTACGCAAATAAAATATATACATATATAACTTCCCTGTTAATTGCTTTTATGTTTAATATAGTTCGAGACATAAAATCCAAAGCTTCATTAACATATGCTGGGTGCTATTAGATTAAGCAAACGAGTTACAGATCCCATTATTTAAAAAAAAATTATAGCTTCCGATGTTTTCTATGAACATTCACTGCGCAGATATTTTAGACTTTTTAAAAACATAAGGTGGCAGAGTGGCTGGCTCTTGGCAGCGGAATGTCATTTTTGCATTCAAAACTATATAAATAGTTTCTTCTTTAGATTTTTGAATGTTATATTTAACATAAGCAAATAAGCAATTAATGTGATCCACCTCATAATAATTCCAGCTGAAAATTCCAATGCCGCAATTTGTAAATTAAACTGAAATTCTGCGAATACTTTCCTAAGCTTATTAACCCTAAATTCGTTTTGTAATTGATACAGTTGTAATGTAGGCCAGTATAAGTCAGCTGTTGGCTTTACCTTGGTGGACATTCCTGGTTCTCAAGTTCCATTGTCGAAGATGGCCAAAGTGAGCTTTGAAGAGGCGAGTGTCGCAGGTTCGTCTTAATACGAGCACTTGCGAGACTGTTCCCGCTTAAGCTAAGTTCCAGGAGTTTAAATATAGTTAGTTACTAACACTCCCCACATGGCAACCTTGGCCTTCGGGGTAACCTCACCCCACCAAGTGATGACCGGACCCATTTCTCAGGTGGAGGCACCCAGAGGGCGGTGTCCATTACCTCCGATGATAGGGTGATAGTGAAGATGGCGGTGAGGTGAGAGGACCTACAATTTTTACCGTGGACTCCGAACCACGTTGGGCATAGGGGATACTTCACGTGTGCTAGACAGAGGTGAAGGCGTGGATAGGGCCGACTTAAAATCGCCAACCCCAGAGCCGGGAATCGAACTCGGGACCCTTAGAACGGGAGCCGCGAACGAAACCACCGCGCTAACCCGGCGCCCGGAGTTTAAATATTAACGTGACGAGTAAACGTGGTTATCAAGGAAACGCACATCTTTTGATGTAATAAGAGACGCAAATTGAGCTTCCGAAAAATGACTTGCACGTATCCTGACAGGAAATCACCTGTCTGAGCTTCATTACTTATGTTCTGTGTATATAAATTTTACAAATTTAGTACTCTCATAAATCAACAAAATGTTATTGCCACAAGCTCCGCCGCGATCAGCTGTCCACAGCTGATAATATAATAATATGAAACATATAAATATTCATATACACAAGATATTTAACATAATATACAAAGGTAACATAGAATTCGTGTAATGGTCCTGACAGAAAGGAGAACTGAGGACGGGAGGATGAAAATATCAGAGTGGACTAAGTTGGGGTAAAAAGAAGAAAAGGTAGGCTCGTAGAAAGGAACAAGGAAACACAAATTCACCCAAAAAGGCACAAAACCTGATGAAGTAACTCGTTGCTGCTGAACTGAGCGCAAAAAGGTTCTGAAAACAACAAGACAGTCTAGAAGCATCCTGTATAAACGAGTTGTAAAGTCTGATGTGCGGTAACAGAAGTATGACCATGTGTTCGCGGAAGATAAATGGGAGAGAACGTCAGATAACTCATGGCATATACTATACAAAGTATCTGGGAGCAATAGTTTCTGCACATAGGAATGTGAGTGCAACATGGAACTGAAGAAAGCACTGGCTGAAGCTTCCATACAGCAGGTAAGGCTGAATAGTCCTGTGAACAGGCATAATCTCTGGGCACTACGTGGTAGCGGACT
Source organism: Mantis religiosa (assembly GCA_030765055.1). Taxonomy (NCBI): domain Eukaryota; kingdom Metazoa; phylum Arthropoda; class Insecta; order Mantodea; family Mantidae; genus Mantis; species Mantis religiosa. The sequence continues at coordinate 126,739,730 of CM060950.1, forward strand.
TTCTGTAGGCCAATATGCGAAACGTCCACTTTCTACACCACCATGACAACCATGTCCACGGAGGGAGAACAGTTCCCTCAGCGCCATAAGTATGAAAGATGGTAGTGCCACTGCCGAAAGGGTTGTGTCCAGAAATAGGAGCCTTTCACGCAGCACCTTGAGAGACATGTCTGTAAAAGTGAGTAGCGGTGTGGCAGAGAAAGAAGTGCACGAACGATAGGAGACTCGGGGAAACAGAAAAGAAATAAAGTTTAGTAAAATTAAGGGGAGGGTAATAAAATACAAGAGGAAAAAGGGACGCCAAAATAATAGTAACGATAAAATAAAATGAGAATAATCTGACAACAACTGTGCTAACATTGCCTAATTACAATAATTTAAACCGAATGTACATCAATATGTGTATTAGCTACAACAAGAAACTTTGATTTCTAATGAAAATTTCTAATAACTCTATCGAACATGAAATTTATCTCCTGGAAGATAGCATTGTTTTTGGTCCATTTTGACTGGTAGATACGGAAAATTATGCTTAAAATGGCTCAGCAGGTCACAATGTTTAAATATTTTAGATATGCATAATCGAAAAAGGGTTAGCTTACCAGCTGGTAACATGCGTGTCATTGGCTTCCTACCCTGGTCCTACACGATTGCTTACGAATGTACTTACAAAATATAAAGATTAAATTACGCTTTACAATATAATTCAGGTTCTTTACAATTTAACTAGACTTCTGCTTCAAAAGACTCCGAACTCCAATCAGAAAGTCATGGCAATGAAAGTCATTTTAATAGCAAGTACACTTGAATGATTTGGACGCAACTTAAATTTGTCAAAAGAAGTATCTGTATTTCTCAGTTCCATGCTGCAACAATGGAAATTACTTGCACTTGATACATAAATTAGAATTTCGAGATAGACCTCAGAAATTCGGAAAATATTTTTCAATGTTACAGAATAAATGTTTCTCTGTACACATCAATGGTCTAATTGGTGAGTTAGGAATTGAGCATAATCCAGATAACTGGCGATTATTTATATATTCATTAAACTTCAGCTTATAAGCTGTATTATTTCATGTTGTTAACGAACTTCCATCTGCTCTAGTATTCCATGCAGTAGAAGTTAAGGGAAATTATGAAAGTATTGCCAAGATTGCACGTGTAATAAAATATGAAGTTTATGGTTAAAACGTATTTGGTGATATTAAAGTAATTGGTTTGCTGCTTGGATTACAAAGATAATTCACAATATATTGTTATTTTTGTGTTTGTGGGAGAGCCATGGTACGCAAAATCATTACTCTTATGTGGTACAGCAGTAGGTCAAGGGGCAGAAATATGTTCCAGGGGAGAGTAATGTAAAACACACACAACTGGTTCAACTTGATAATATTCTTCTCCTTCTCTTAAATATGAAACTTGAGATAGTGAAGAATTTTGTTAAGGCACTCAACAAGGACAGTAGTGGATTTGCATATCTGCAAGGCAAGTTTCCACAGTTAACTTATGCAGAATTGGAAGGAAGAATTTTTGTTGGACCTCAAATCCTTAAGTCCATGATGGCAATGTTTGAAAGAAAAACGTTATAAGCCGTAGAATTAGTAGCTTCGTAATCATTTACAAAGGTTGTTCATGTTTTTCTTGGAATCAAAAAGAAAAAATGCTATAAAACTTTGGTCTCAAATTTATTGAAATGCTACAAAGGCATGGATTGTAGAATGTCTTTGAAAATCCGTTTCCTCCATTAACATTTAGTCTTTTTCTTTCGGAATATCCGGGTAGTGTTAATGACGAACGAGGTGGACGATTTCATTAGAACATTTTCATTATGGAGCAGAGATACCAAGGTCGAAAGGATCCAGTAATTATTGGGGATTATTGTTGGTTTTCTTGTGAGGTAAAGGAGACAGGAATACAAGAGGAAATCACTTGTTACCAAGCACTTTAAAGCAGAGTTGCCGATATTTGCCTCAAATATATAGTAAAAATATTCCATAATGTGAAATAACATTTTGAATTAGTCTTAATTCACCATGATGTTCAGCACTATACCATACACCATTACATCACAATAATAAATGTAACATGTGAAACCTCGTAGGTGAGAACCAAATGTCTTCACATATTTCTAACCTGACTAGATGGATGATTTATGTGCCCATTTTCAAAATCAGCTCATCGTTTTCCTCATGAATCACCTAGTTTTATCGCAGAAATATGAAAAAATTCTTTTTTGACTAGTATAGTACTATAATATGTGTTTCAAATATTATGTTCAACAATATTAATTTCAAGAGCAGTGAAATAAATTAATGTAATACAAGTTTATATGACAACACGCGTGTGAGGCAAGAGGTCCCGAGTTCGAATCTCGGTCAGGGTGAGTTACCTGGGTAAGGTATTTTCCGCAGTTTTCCCTTATCCTGAAAAACGAATGTCTGGTAGATCTAAGCTGCATGGACCCCAGATTCATTTGAGCATCAGTTCACCCATTTCATTCATTCATCGTTCGATATGACTTAACGTTGGAGGACGTAAATTACAAACAAACAAGCAAACAAAACAAACGCGTGTGAGCAGTAAGCGTGGTTCTCAAGTAATCTCACTTTTGTTAATGTAACAAGAGACGCAAAATGAGCTTCCGGGAAATTACTTGCATGTATCTTGACCTGAAATTACTGTCTGAGCTTTATTTCCTAATCCTCTTAATATATCAATGTTAGAAATCCACTTGTTTAATCTATAAAATATAATTGTCACAATACATAGTGACTAAATTAAAACACGTAGTTGTACTAAACTTACTTTATTTTGTTACTAAAATAGTTAGCACAATTATAACTAACAATTACTTTCATTTTTAAGTATACACAAAACTAGCACCTCAGCCCAATTTTTCTCTGTTTCTGTTGTACTCACCAACCTGTGGTACTCAACTTCTCCACATTTACTGCTCCCATACCAATACTCACTTTTACACTTCTCTGCTTGGTGAATCATTCACAATAGCACAACAGCTCCGGCCAATTGATTCACATCAATTCCGATACTCAATGATCAAATACTAACTACTGTCTGCCCAGCACAAGAAGGCGATGCTGAGGAAAGCGTAACGTAGTCACCTTTGCTGTGTTTATGCTGGCCTTCCGGATATGATATGCATGATAGTTTCACAGTGTTATCACATAACTCACCTATGCAAAACTCCCATTCTCTGTAGTTATTGAAACGAGCATTGGACCTGACAGCATGGGTGACTCATATGCACTCTCATATACTCATTTTGAAGTAACCAGATCCACTAACACAGCAGATAAACAGTTCAAGCTCCCCTGCCCTTCATTCCCCGCTAGCCTTTTTGTCGTGGGCAGACATACCAACTACTTGAGGCTGGCTTTTTCGCAACCTGTTATAGCCTGCTGATTAGGGAAGAAATGTTCTGGAAATCAAAATCTTTCGAATGTAGGGAATGGAGCATTTTCGAAGTCGAAAGTTCTAGATCTGCTGAAATCGAACGGTCTGAAAAACATCAACGAGCACATATGCTGTCCTGATGTTTTATACATTATGGCGTAACCACTGTCTACTGCTCAAATACACTCAATTGAAGGTATTTCTCTTGTTTTGTAAATTTAGTGAGAAATTAAAGTTTTGCATGTAAGTGTTGTTTCAGTTAATTAGTCTGATTATACAATTTTTATTAAAACGCAAACTTACTTGTTCGAAAATGGTTTCATTTACCTCATGAATGCATAATAACATTTTAATTATAACTTAAAATGTTAATTATTACGTAATATTTTAGTAATAAGGAACTGTTCTTTCATATGGAAGAAAGCCAATAAATTGCTCTGAGAGTGTATAGAATGCAGTACGTGAATACAAACCGGATAATGGCTGCCAGCCCATATTATGATCGTTGTGAGCCCCTTGGTTCCCAATGTAGAGCACTTTACAATGACTATGATACAAAGCCGCACCATTACACAGGTGAATCTTTACAACTTACCTGTTTCCTCCAAATGGTGCAATTGTTGTTAGAACTGGCATAATCCCTGAGCTGTTGAGAGGTCATTGACTGCACATGGCCAGCGAAATATTTAACATATTTCCATAAAAGAAATCTTCTAGGGTTACATCTGGTGAGCCTGTGCTTTTCATTACTTATTTGACGTCCTCTGATATAACTTACATCGGACGATGAGTAAAATGGGTAAAATAACGCTCAAATGAGTTCATGATCCATTCAGTTTAGAGCTATCGGACATTCACCTTTCGGGATAAGGGAAAACCCTGGAATGGAGGCTTATTCAGATAATCCATCCTAACCGAGATTGGAACACGCAAGCTCCTGTTTGTGAAGCAGACACGCTATTCTCAAACCATTGAGATGGGGATGTGAGCGTGCTGGCGACTTATTGGTCTATGCCATTATAGGACGGATCGAATGAACTGGAGCCCCATCAGTTTGGTACCACATAGAATGTTCTTTAACGGCACTTTATTCGATAGAGTGGGCAGCACTTATATAATGTGAATTTAGCCATATGTGAGTTTACAGTGCTCCAGTAGTGTTGTTATGACGACCTACATGGCACGAGTTGTAAAATACTTCTTCTTTAAATAACACAGTCACCAAGAAATGTAGATCTTGTTCAGTTTGTCGTATAATTCACCTAGTAATGCCACTCTACGGATGCGGTGCGGTTACAGAAGTCCGGTGCAGTTGAAGATAATACTGATAAAACTTTGCATGATGCAGTATTCTCCATGCGAAATATTACCTACATTTGAAATGCCTGTGAATGTCCCTGACACTATAAATGGGGATGCTGAATGTCATAGTCGCACGATTCGTTGCTTGTATCATTAGTGATCTCTTCGTGATATGGTTCTATGTACACTGTTTCTGATTCTAAAGCATGATTCATAACTCGCAAAACGGCAGAATTCTTTGCAGAAACCTCTGTTTGTAGAGAGGTTGCATTTCGCTGCGCTTCCATATATAGGATGTTTGTAAATTAGACCGAAAAAACTTGGTGTAAATAGATAACCTTATGTGAATCATATTTTGTCATCTATGGGCTGCGACACTTCGTTTCAGTGCAAGATAGATATTAATAGGAAGGAACTGGAGAAAACAGAGTATACTTGAGTCAGCACAAGACGCGTTTGTTATTACGACTGTCACTAGGTTTGTTTTCTTCCAGAGCTCACTGGCGTTCGGTTTTGTTTACATCATGTTTATTTACTTCCCAATCTGCCCCTTCTGTTACTATACGTATAAGGCGTATTGACCTTCAGCTGACCAGCACTGCATTCGTTCCTTATCGGGTCTTACCTAGGAGACTAGAAGAGTGAAATATCAGTAAGTTGATGTACAGTAAGTTACGAAACACAAATAGAGCGATTGGAAGCTGCGTGTGGCTATATGATATGTATTCTCGCGCCTGCCGATGTATGATACATTGCTGTCCAGAAGACATGATTTTATCTGAACAGAGTACACATACACTGCACTCGCCTTGTATGTGCGATAAGCTGAGGTAAACATCTCAGTATTGCGATTTTTTCCCGATACGCTTACTCGCTTTGCTATGTAGTACTGCTTCACTTGTAATGTGTCTTTCACTGTGAACAGAACGCTTACCGTTTGGGAAGTGTGGCAGACATAGAACGCTACAGATGACCTGAAAGCATTTGTTATACTGTGAAGCATTAACAGACGAGCAGATGGGCAAAGATGGAGGCTCCGTGTGGGAGAATACATTTTGCCCAATGGCTGAACGACAATAATTATTTAGTATTTCTTGAACATGTTCTGCCTGAATTACTGCATCCGCTTCATCTCAACCTCAGAATGAACATGTGATTTCAGCATGATGGGGCACCAGCTCATTTTGGGAATCAAGTACGCAAACCTCTGACAATATATTCCCAATCGTTGGTTAGATTGAGGCCACCATGCTCTCTTGTTTTGACGCCAGTGGATTTCTTTCTGTGGAGCAACATGAAGGCAAAGGTTTACGAAACTGCTGTTGACACGGAGGAAACCCTTGTGCGCGAATTGCCAGTGCAGCAGCTGAAATCAAGGAAACCCCGGGCATCTTTGAAAGGGTAAGGCAAGGTGTGACACGACGATGCACTTCTTGCCTGGAAGTCAATGGAGGTGTGTTACAGCACTGTTGACGTGATAAGACGACCAATTCGACCAACTGTATGCTTTTTTGCTTTACAATTGGGTGAGTGTTTGAACTTTCCGTTTTTCGTTAGGCTTAGTTTCTCCTTTCCTGCACAATAAACACACAAATGTATATCAAACTGAATGGCTTATTATTTTCACAGGCCTAATTACGTCCCTCCTTCCACTAATATCCTTCTTGCACTGAAACGAAGCCTCGCAGCTCAAAAGTTTCTTAATTAAACATGCTTAAAAGAAGACTACCTGTCTGCTCGTTGAGTTTGTTGGTCTAATTTAGAAACACCCTGTATAGAAACAGCATGTACAGATATTCGCTGTTCGAAAACAGTGTGCCATAGTGAGCACGAATGACTGAAACTTGTTATTTATAGACAAATACACTTTCTAGTGCAAACGGAAGGCATATATGATCTGCTAGAGCATCCTCGAAACATTAACATAAATGAATGAAAAATTCTTTTATTGGAACCTCGAACCTTCAGCATGACTTCTCAGCATGTGAACCATTGCGCTACTAGAGCAGGCTAACAAGGAGAATCAGCGTAGTTTTTATCAGCGGGCTGGTGATGGCTATGTCAGCATCCACATTTCGCATCATTTGTAAAATGAAGTGTTGCCTGTAACCAAACCGCAAGATCAGGAGGTCCACCCGCTATATTTTGTATGCTGTATATATTGTATATGTAACATTTATACACATATACACAACTTGGCCTATACGACATATTCATTTGTGCATGGAGTATTACAGTTTTAAAAGTATGTGTTTTTTATAGACGTGTTATATTTTAACGTTATCCTTTTGAGTTTTATTTATGTCATTAAGCCAGGTCAAATCTCTAAAAATGTAATTTCTTAGCGTTAATATAAATTACAAAGTAATTTTCACAGCTGATTAATAGCTTGGAGAGAGGCAACTGCTTGGTGCTATTGTTAAGAGAGACCTTCTTCCAAATTTTACACTAGTTTATGTTACATTCTATTGAAGGCGTTTTCTGCAAGTTTCTACTCCTAACTAGAGATCCTGCTGCTTACAAATTGGCCTGCAGATATGTTATAAATTGAACCTCCTGACAATGAATGGCAATGGGAGGATTTCGAATAACTAAAGGCGTATTGAATATACCTACCTGGAAGCGTAGGAAATGATTAGTCTCAAAACAGCTCATAGAATAAACTTTACCAGTTATGTGCATGAGATCTACATCTCCAAACCTTAAAAACAAACAAATAAAGTATGAATTTTTGTGTTCATATTACTTTTTGTACACACGGTTCAACGAATTATCACAAAAGCTTATTCTAATATTCCACTTCAAATGTGCATCAGGGAATAGAGTAGGTTTGATGCGATGTGTGTGTGTGTGTGTGTGTGTGTGTGTGTGTGTGTGTGTGTGTGTGTGTGTGTGTGTGTGTGTGTGTGTGTGTGTGTGTGTTTGTGTGTGTAATATTAAGGTGGATTTTTCTGAAATAGCTATAGGTATTTGAAAATTCAAACCAATAATAAATGACATCTGAAAATGTTTTACATCAGAAAAAAAGGATATAAAATAAATTATTTTAAGATATTTACATGTAACGTAGTAAGATTTCCCCTATAGCTTACAATTTACCGGTTATATAAGAGCAATTCAGAATGAAGCGATCCAGAAAGCCTATTTTCCAACAATTCGAAAGTTGCATTTTACGTGTGATGGAATTAATTTCCACGTGTGGTGCTTTAATAAAATTCATTTAGAGAAATTTTAAGAAAATCACTTTTTCTAAAATGTGTTTTTTTATAGAAGGTTGTTCCGGATGAGAGATCTTCGTGTCGCATTCCACCAAATGGACACTTTTCTAAAAATGCTTTCTGCCGCTCCGTAACCGAGTAGTTAGACCATTAGACTTTCCCAAAGCGTCTCGGGTTTGAGCCCAGGCGACCGCATTTGAGATTTGTGTTGGACAAAAAGTGTTGGGGAGGGTTTACTCTGTGTGCTCCGATTACCCCCACCATCTCATTCCACCTGATCTCCATCTATATGTATCATCAGTGTCATAACCTGGGGTGCTGCAGGTAGTAATATTGGATGTTTAAAACAACCCCCACCCCAAACGCTTCTTTGCATTCAGGGGACCTCACATTTTTCCCTTAAAATCTTAGTATAAAACTGTTAGGTGAAATACAATTCTTCCTCTGCCAAACTATATTGTTATTCAACCGCCTGCACCAGTTCATATCTTAAAATTGATGAAATGTGTTTGTCTAATAATGTTATACCAAATAGTAGAGCAAATTACAATGGTTTCATTGTTTCATCACCTTTAATTCCTCATACTTGACAGTATAATAAATACGTTACTGCTTTTCTACACATAAGAATACTGTGCAAGTGATTTTTCAGGCATTATAACAACTTGTGAGTTCCTTTCAACTATGAAACATTTTTTCCAAATCAAATGGTGTAATTGCAGCATATTTCCATCGTGCATTAGTATCTGCCTGTGTTTGATTGTTATTACGCTCCAACTTAATATATATTAACAAGGGGTTACAGAATAAAGACAAATTTTAGGATTAACGACACATAAATGTAGATAATTTGGTGCAGTGAAGAAGATGAAATACTCTGAAGTATTTGAAACATAAGAAAGGATGGGGCGTAAAAGGTACTTGAATTGTTATAATAAAATAGCCCAAGGTAGAGCTGGTGTAGTGTGATTAACGGCGCTGTAACATATAAAATCAGTTTTTCCATTACGCGAAAATATAAAGATTTTCACTGTATAGCAGATAGTCCTAAAACATGTGTACAGGAAGGGTTTGAAAGAAGAAGAGTAAGGTGTATCTCTTTCAGCCAGAAATTTTCGCACAAAATTGCTGGAATCAGCAGAAACAATGTTTGGAATAATTTGGAAACTACGTAGATAAGGAAACGAAGAGAAAAGTGATGAAAGAAGGCAATTAAGCCAAAGGAAGGATTTAATATAGAGGTATTGTCAAAGAAGATAAGAGAAATGGCAATATGATGCTGCTTAGGAAAAATTAAATAATAAAACCCACCTTAAATAAAATACACAACTAAGAATGAAGCAGAATCCATTGAACACAACTGCTAAGGAAAGTAACGTAACGCTTGCCTTAATATTGTGGCTAGTTAAATTACGTATATAGAAATACAAAGATATTAGTTGTCCAATAACCATTCTATAAACACGAATACAAAGTAGCTAGTTATCTAAGAATTAACCCGTTTACCATTACTTAAGTAAAGGAGATTGATTGCCGATTCTGGGTGACATATTCACTGTACTTCTTGCATTGTTATTGCTTATAATTAACTGTCACCTTAACCTGTTACCCAACAATTACCTCCTCCGCTGTATGCATTTTGTGTTGCAAACTCTCAAAACACTGTATATGGAAATCCCAAGTTATTGTTGCTTTAAATAAAGAAGAGCTAAACCAATCGTGCAGACTATGAACACAGCATAAAGTTGAAGCAAATAGTAGTTAGCTCAGGGTTGAGCAATGAGGTTTCTCTCAGGGTATGCGTGGGTATGTATGAGTAAGGATAGTTCTAATGACACTGGAATGCCCGTTTCAAACTGGTTTAATAACTGCTTCTTTTTATCATTACATCAAACTTGAAGTTGCCGACCAAGGGTAACCAATATTTACTGTTTAGAGTTACTGCATGTGAAATGCTTATTACTCGATAAACTTAATTCGTTCTTCACGTACATATGAACCAACAAAAATATTCTCTCATCACTTGTGGTCTGCCCTCGACCAAGACAGAGGCGATGACTTTCTTATTCGGCCCCAAGCCACGTACTGTCTTTCTTCACACTATACACAGTTGTGCGTGGGTATATAACTTTCACTTCTGGAAGCCCTTTTTTCACAAAAATATTTCCTTTGTAACTATTTTGTCCATTGTGATTATTAGTCTCGGTCATGCCATTTTTAAAGGTCCGAAGAATACCTTTTCACACAGAGTCAAGTGCTTACCCTTTAGAATTCTGTTTCTCCCATGTCTTTTGTTACACGACTCAACCAACTGCACCTGTTCGTGTCGTAACAAATATACAATACTCCTTTGAAATCCATTACGATTCTTTACTCATTGCAATTCTTATTTTCGGTACCAATGTGCTAACACCAATACATTTTACAAAAAATAACAATAGTGATTCTAATAATAAGGTAGCACTTAAATTGAATTTACAAGCTCTATAACGGAACGAGCCCAATCTCTTTAATTCCAAAAGGCATGTCTTCCAGCATGAAAATTCATATTCTGTGGCAAAGATGATAATAAACAGTAACTGGCATTTGTATCGTTATTTTATCCACAGGCAAACTCTTTGTGTTGTATTTAATTTACAAATATTTCGCTAGTTCAGACAGGTAAAATTATGTTTATAGTTTATTTTATTTGAAGTTACTTTCTTCCGAGATGTTCGTTACCACATTACCTACTGTCAGGAATTTATGTTGCTAGATATTTTCGTGATTCATGGGAGGTATTACAAGTGACTCCAATTTTTGCGTTGCGAACTAAAATTGTAAACTAAATAGCATGTAAATGATGAATAATCGACCAGAGAACGGAGGGATCACCTTACACTTCGACCCAATAGCAAACCCAGCACATTTCCTGTCGCTACTCTCTCTCTCTCTCTCTCTCTCTCTCTCTCTCTCTCTCTCTCTCTCTATATATATATATATATATATATATATATATAGAGAGAGAGAGAGAGAGAGAGAGAGAGAGAGAGAGAGAGAGAGAGAGATTAGTACTTTGGAGGTTTTTTCCACGTTGAAGGAAGGTTGATTCCACGTTTAGTCTCAATGGGAATCTGCTCAAAGAAGGTTTCCCTCTGGCGAAACTGGGGAGAATACTGAGAACTGGAAGATCGCATCTGAGGCAGCTTAGAGAAGGTTACCATCTGACAGGACCGATAAAAACTTTCCAAGGAGCAAGCAGGATCGCCATCTGTCCGACTCAGACTGACATTAAGCAGCTTCTAAACTTACCTGAAACACGAAAAGAAAGCAAAAGGAAAGTTAATGTGGGACTGAAATCAATGTAGAAGAGAAGCAGTCTTATCTTTTTCCTTGTCATCTAGCGAAAGCCAGGAAAACTCCGTGTTCTAAGTGGCTGTCGCCAAGAATCGAGTCCAGGACTCCTCAAGTACCTTGAGTGCTACCGCGAAGCTTTAGGAATTGAACTACAGTTATTGCGCCGGAGATGTATCTGCAGTCTGAAACCCAAATAAAAAACATCTGTTATTTCAGAATTTTACTTTTTATAAGTAGTAGATTTAAATTAAGCAAATTGCAAGGAACTTTTATCTTGGGTTCTTTTCAAATATGATGTCCTTAGAGGCAGCGAATAGGGCACAAGAGAGCTTTGTTATTAAGTTTCTTTTCATGAATGACATTTCAAGATGAAGAAGAAGGTGCTTTGTCTTGCTGGACCTGTTTTTAATTTTGCTGTAGGCAGAGTAAGCCTCCATGAGGGATTATCTCACATTCATCCGTCGCTCCCCCTGCATCAAGTACCTCATGGCTTTAAAGGAAAAAATATATGAATAGACTCCAATCCTTATATTGTGCGACTCTGGTACTGAATAGTCCCTGACAGTTGCATGAAGCTAATAAAATAGATGATGGGCTGAATTGAACCACCGAAGTGAAGAACGTATCAACTCCACGTATAAAGATCAGCCAAGATGCGGCTACAACCATGGACTGTCCGTACTGCTGTCAAATTTCTGTTGTAAGAAGGCTGTACTGGCAAAAGTAAAGAATTTGGTGTTTGTTCGAAGAAAATAATTTAGTTACTAAAGATAATTAATTAGGTAACATAGTTTTATATCTATTTTTTCCTAAAACCAAGGGAAATGACTCTGTGGTAACATGTTCGGATCCCGGATTTAATTCTCATCCAGTCGGCCACTCCGACCGATGGTTATTCCGTGGTTTCTTCGGATCCGTAGACAAGTCGTTTCCACTCTCTTGTTTCAGGAGAGCTTCGAGACTCTGCAATGTCAGTCGATGTCGGACAGATGGCGCACATGCTTGCTCATTGGAAAGTTATTCCGTGTCAGATGGGCAGTCTTCTCTGAGGCACCTCAAGAGTTATCTCCAAACACGTCGGAGGGAAACCTCTTAGGACAAGCCCTTGTGACAGTGTCATCGATCTTGGAGTTATTAGTGACTGTGCGTCTCTACCTCCAGCCTACTGCCCCCTGTTCCTTTACTCCATCCTTTTCTTCTGAAAGTAGTAAGTAAAAAAGTTCCATATAGTGTCTCCTCCATTCCCTCGTTATAAACTGGTTCATCATATTACGTGTGCTACTTAACAATTAATTAAATGCTTTCGTTGATGAAAATATATTTCTGGAGCATGTAGAGGGACGACTATGAAAATAATGTGGTGGATTCTGGTAACATACCCAAATATAAATCAACATAAAATCAAAAAGCATATTTTGATAAAGAAACAGCTATTTGCTAAGCATTTAAGTATAGTACGATCCATATAAACCTAACCACTTCAATAGGCCATTACTTTTGAACCAATAATAGTGTCACAGACTGTATTAATTTACTCTGTTGACTTAAGTAGTAGGTGACGTCACTCCCTCCCCTCCTTTATGACTAGATGAATAATCTTTAAGCGAGAGGCTCTCTCTCTGTAACTGTCCGCTGATGGGGTAGGATGGTTTTGTAGGCAGCTCCGCTTCTGGGCAGGTAAAGGGCCGTTATGGCCGCCTTTGCAAATCTGTTTGTTGTAGTTAATATTCTTATTAAGTGAATTCCACTTTTAATTAGCTTTACCCTACCTTTTTACCAATGAACCATTATAGAAAAGATCCCATCCTCTCGCTAAAGCATGTAGTTCTGCTCTGAGTGTTCGCTCCCGAGTGTTCGACCTAACCACGTGTTCCTTAATTATTCACGAAGTAAGAACAAGTCGTCGCAATAGGACACACGTGCAACTTTGGGGCACTATAACACACAATTGGGAGATTACATTACACTATTTACATGTCAGATAAAATGTTGGAAGTGTCCTCCACCAGCATATATACATGTTTGCAGTCATCTCATCATATTTTCTGAAGTTTACGGAGAGTATCAACGCCAGTGTTACTTATTGCGGTTCGAATGGATTCCTTGAGAACATCAATTGTCCGTGGCCTATTCTTATACACTCTATGCTTATATACCCCCACAAGAAAAATTCCGGTGAGGTTAGGTCAGGGGATCTGGGGGGCCACAGACTTTTTGAGATTATTCGATTATCATGGAAACTGTACAAGAGAGAGTGTACAAGAATATGCCACGGATAATTTGTGTTCTCAAGGAATCCATTCGGACCGAAATAAGTAACATTGGCGAGGATACTTTCCGTAAAACTTCAGAGAATATGGTGAGACGAGTGAAAACATGTATAGATGCTGGTGAAGGAACTTCCAACATTTTCTCTAAGATGTGAATAGTGTAATGTAATCTCCCAATTGTGTATTATAGTGTCCCAAAGTTGTACGTGTTTCCTGTTATTGGTTCGAAATTTGTGGCCTATTGAAAGTGGTTCAAGTTTATGTGATTTGCACTATATTATAACACAGTATGACATTTAATTTTAGGGAACAGTACTGGGCATATTGCTTTTCTTTTACCTTTCTCTATTTTTTCGCTATTTTTATTTTCTAATCCAAGGGCTTACGCTCGACGAGATCCATTCTTTTCTAACCCAAAGTACAAAGTTTAACTCCGTTATCTCGGTTGGTTAAAGAGGACGTATTTGGAGTTCATAAAATCTGCGTTACATTGTACAGCACGTGAAAATGCTCATATATTAGCAGACTATTGTAGTAACATGTTGTCTTAGAGATCTTTTAATATCCAATTTTAACGTCTTTTTTCAATATCTTCAAATTTTTCTAAGGTGTTACAAAAATATATGTGGCGAACAAAGAGTTCTACGTTGCGGCGCCAATTTGTAACTAAAATGTTTATTGCTGCACACAATTCCACGTTGTGGACACCAATTTGAAGCAATAATTTGGCGAGCAAATAAGTCGGCGAGCAATGAGGTTTCTCTCAGGGTATGCGTGGATGTGTGAGAAGGAGATTTCAATAACATTAGAATGCCCGTCTCCAAATTATTTATTCACTGCTTCTTCTTTTCAAACATCGAAATGGAAGTTGCCGACCGAGGGTTACCAATCTCGGTTTAGAGTTACTGAATGCAAATTGTTTATTACTCGATAAATTCTGATGACCCGACAAATATTCAAGACAGAACAAGTTGACCGCTCTAATAGGCTTCACGCCTCAGACTCCTCTCATCGGCCTGACACCGAAGACTCCTCTGATCGGCTTCACGCCGAAGACTCCTCTGGATCACCACAGCTGCGCGTGTGTATATATAACTTTCACTCTCAAAATTCCTTTTCAACCAAAATCCCTTTGTGGCTGTTTTGTCGCCATTGTAAATGATCCAAAGACTTCCCTATTCATCCTGGTCAAGCGAGCCACTTTAGAAATCTCCTGAGGATACTGCTTCTTATATTGCTTTGTTATACACTTTCCCCCAGCTAAACTGGCCTTGCCCTGGTCGTAACAAAGAACCAACATTCCTTTGACATCTATCATGATTCTTTGCTTCTGGCAAACCATAATTTCGGTATCAAAGGGATTATAAAATCACCAAAATATGTAAACTTTTCAGGACCTATTTTACTCTTTGTAACCTGTGTTAAACGTTTTCACACATTTTTCACAATAAATGTTACTTGATTTAAACTAGGAACAAAGGTAGGGTTCACTATATAACCCAGTAGAATAACTTAAACTGAAATGTAAGGTAAAATAAGTTACGTAACATGACAGAAGTAAATCATCCTAGAAAGTGCCCGTCTCGGTAGCATGTCTGCCTCAAGTACAACAGGTCACAAATTCCAATCTCGGTCAGGGTGAGTTATTGAGATAAGATATGTTTCGGGGTGTTTCTTTATCCGAAAGATGAATATCGGGTAACTCTGAGCTCTGGGGGCCCTGGGATTATTTGAGCATCATTTCACCCAATTCATTCATAGACCAATATGACTTAGCGTTGGAGAACGTAAATTAAACAACAAAGTAATCTAGAAAGTTAAGTAACACAACATAATAAATTAAGCGACAATAGAAGGTATTGTAAGTAACTTTATGGAATAAAGATATAAAAGACCAGAGGAAAGGCAAATTGTGGTACATGACAGAATAAAATATCCTAAATTGAAGTGAAAATACATTTCCTATATTACAGAATGCAGTGAGGTAAAATGTAGTGGAAGCAAATTAAGTGCATGACAGGATTAAGTGCATGACAGGATGAATTAAGCTGGAATGTAGGAAATGTAACCAGGATTCATGAAAGAATGAATTATGAATTAGTCTAGAATGTAGTGGAAATAAGCTACGATATATAACTGAAAGCAATAAACCAAAATGTATGGGACGTAAATTAATTGGCATGATGGGCCACAGCCTACAGAGTTACTGTCTCATAGTTTTACAGACTCTTATAGCAAAGTGAAAATACGGAAGGCACTTTAATTAATAAAAGAGAAGGCGTTTCAAATCTCTTGCGACTCCCAAAATATTTTTATCTGTCGTTTGCGCTCATTTTTGCACATAAATTGTGAAAGAATTGTGCTTAGAAGCCAAAGAAAGATAACTGTGATTGTACTTTATTTTCGTAAATTTTTATCTAGTTGAAACTTTTAAGCTGCAAATTGCAATTATTTATTTATTGGATATCTGAAAATATATCTGAGAGTCACGTTAACATAAAATTAATTCAAAGAGAATTTTTAAGGGAAAGTGATAAATGAATATCCATAAACTTCAACGTCAGGTTTGACATACGGAAAGCCATGAGTGGTCTTATTTCATAAACATTGCCGTTTTTCTATGAGTCTCTTTTTATACATATTACAATGCCATTGTATTCAGCATACTAATGTGTACTTATATTACTTTTTGAAAAATAGTTTCTTACCTTCTCTCTTAGAATGTTTAACCAAATGTCTAAAGACTTTTGCTTTTCTCCATATTTTCTGCACCAAATTTTCTACAAAGCGAAGCTGTCTACATTACACAGATTGACTTGTTTCGGATGGAAATCAGTTACCTTTCTAAAATGTATGAACGAAAAGAATTAGTTTGTGTCGTTCGCGATAGGATTATTCAGTTTACGCTGTATGCTCTGTTTATGTATAGAACAAAGAGTTCAGAGCAACCAAATCAATCACCTTAGTTCCATAACCTCTTCAACTTCAGCCCTTACCTGTCCTTATTTGTTCAACCAAATAAGTAGAACACAGCAACTCTGCTAGCCTTCGTAACCTGAAAGGATGTCCAAATTAAACTGTACTTACATGCATCTGATCTACTCATAAATTTAAGGAACACTAACACGAAATATAGTTTTGCTGTAAGTGTGCCGTGTTACTCATTCAGAGCGGTATTTCTCTACAAATCACGAGTGCCTAATTGCATTTGATAAAGCAACAACTTAAAGCTTCAGTTGACTGCCTCTTAGAGTAGGTGGTAGTGCGTCTTTCTCATGCTCAAGATTTCTCGAGTTCGAAACTCAGGGTGAGTTACCTGGATAAGTTTTTTTTTTTCTTTTTGACCCTGAAAATGGGTTCGTTTTATCATCATTTCATTCATTGTACGATGTGACATACTTTGGAGAAAGTTAACTCAAAGTGAGTGAGTGAGATGGAGAGAGAGAGCTCAAACAATAGCGAGCATTGTATGCGTGGCTATCAGGAACAAGCTGAATCTGTACTTGAACGTGTGACCGGGGACAAACAAGCATTCTCTGTATTTGCTAAAGCATATACACATAGCTCTTAAAATTAAGTTCAGTGACCTGTTATGTCAATTGCAATTACAATAACTGGCAGTGGAAACATGCGACTTCACCACCTTCAAAGAAATCAAAAACCATGCACACCAGTTCTGGTAAGGTCATGATGCCCTTCTTTTTGGACCACAAGAGCCCACTGCTTGTCCAGTTCCTGGAACGGGGAACCACCATCAATACCCGGCGTTATTAAGCCACTTTACAGAAGCTTAGATGGGCTACCAAGTCGAAACGCCCAGGCATGTCGCCCAATGGCATTATTCTCCTGCATGATAATGTGCGCCCACACACTGCCAATGCGGTGAAGACGACATTGCAGCAGTTTAGATGGGAAACGCTGGAACATCTACCGTACAGCCCAAACCTTTTACCAGGTAACTTTCACGTTAATGGGCCTCTAAAACAAGTTATTCATGGATATCGATTCACAATGGACGACATAGTTGTGAATGGGTTCAGGCCTGAATCCGACGCCAGGCTACCAGCTTCTTCAAAAATGGAATCGACTGATTATTGTCGCAATGGGCTAAATGTGAAAACAGTTTTGGTCACTATTTTTGTGTTAATAATATCATTGCCGTTACTTTACACTAGTGACCGGGTTTCATTTGAATGGTCCTTGTAATTGTTAATGTTTAATGACTTTCAAAGCTCAGAGGTGTGTTGGTCCTCGTTCTAAACTTTTATTCAGTTTTGTCTATTTTCTCCTATGTAAGGACACGGAGATTTTCTTTGGTTTGTTTTGAACTAATAGATCGCATTTTACTGGGTATATTTCTAAGATAACAAATCGTTGCTATACGAGACGCACAAATATCAGGAAATTGTTCTATTAGTCGTCGTCTCATTTCTATGCAGGACGTTGTTGCATAGGAATCAAAACATGAATATTTTGGATGATAAGTATTGATACCGAAATTAAGGGGTGCAATGAGTGAACAATAGTAATGGATTTCAAAGGATCTATTTTACAACACGTGCAGGGGCAGTTGGTTGATTTGTGTAACTAAAGACACGGGAGAATTGGGGTTTTCTTAGCAAGTTCTAAACGAGTAGCACTTGACTCCGTTTGAAAAGGTATTCTTCGGACCCTTAATAATGTAATGACTGAGACTAATAATCACAATGGACAAAATAGTCACAAAGAAGTTTTGGGTGAATAAAGAGGGTTTTCGAGAGGTGAAAGTGACACACACACGCAGCTGTGCCCAGTGAGGACACACAGTCTGTGAAGGGCAGGTCATTAAGACGGTAATCTGCTTCTGTCTTGGACGAAGGCAAGAATTAAGTGTTATCGCGTACTAAGCATTCTACATACGGTCACTCTTAGCAGTGAAATATTGATAACCTTGGTCGGAAACTTCGAGTTTGATGTGATGATATAAAGAAGCAGTCATTAAACCAGTTTGAAACTTGCATTCCAGTGTCATTAGAACCAACCGCAATCATACATATACACGCATACCCTTTGACGGAGCTCATTGTTCAACCCTGAGTTACCCGGCTCCAACCATAACTCGCTTCAGTGCATACACCATTCTTACAGTATTAGCAAACCGCAACACACGTGATCTCACAACATATCAGCCTCTCTGAAGAAATTTCGCGTAAACTGACTACCTGACACACGAAGAGAACAGAAAGTGGATGGCAAACGAACTGATTAACAGCAGTGCAATGTACAGTGCAACGAACTGATTAACAGCAGTGCAGGGCAAGCAATTCCACGTAATAAGTCCACACATGGGCACAGGGCATCTATTTTGTTAAATATAAAACCATCCAAAATGCTCTAAACAGCTTTCGCTAATCATTTCACAAAAGTAACTGAAACAGCTTATTCTACTCCAACTCTACCAGGTAACCCAGCATGTGCAGATGTGTCGGACTTTCGCTGTCGTTTTTGGTATCAGATTAGAGTCGTTCGTTTTAAACGCACTCTGAAAATGTGAAGATGTTTTGAACCAATAGATTTTGGTAAAGATATGTAATATCAATGTCATTTCTCTCAGAGTGGTATTGTCGCTTTAATAAATGAGATGCAGCAACATATTGTAGATACAACTCGAGATACACATAAGTTATCCCATGCTTTTATCGAATGGACGAATAAGAGTAAAGTGTACGTTGCTTAAAAATATTACTATACAGCGTAAAACGGCACGATAAAACCCACGCTATTTCTCTGTTTCTTTGTAAAAGAGGGTTAATGGTCTTGAACCGGGAAACGCAAATACCAACTTCAAGGGTCCAATTTCAGAGACTTAAAAAATGCTTAACGATGCTTATCGGGTGTAGTAAGCTACCACTTTCTGCTTTTAAACATTTAAGCGATGTCCAATCATTTCTTTACGACTTTCCTGCACTTGCCTCATTCTTCAGAAGAAATATCAAGAACCACCAACAAAATCCAGAAGTGCCCGCTGGCAATGCCATTAAGCACAAGCAGTAGGGAAATAAATCAGTAGGTTAAGATTTAAGTAGAGAAAAGGTTGTACCGGATTGGTGATCATTGGTAAATAAAAATAAAATGCGATGTATATGGATGCGTATTCTGGGACAGGGGATGGGGAGCACTTCAAACTACAGGGTTCTTCGTGAGATGCGGAACAGGTGATACTCGCTAAAAGAAATAGATAATGGCTGGAAATAATTAAAGGTGACCAAGCCGCTTTGAGAGAAATATATCAACACCAAACAAATAGACCATGCAAAATGGTGGAGGCTAAGAGGAGGAATATCAGAAATTAGCTGAAACGTTATCTGGCAATGGGTTAATAGAAACAAAATAGGTTGTAAATAACTCAAAAGGGATTGTGTGATTTAATACTAGAAAGTAGAGGGTGTCAAAACGACTCCTACTGACATTTAGTCCTCTATAGTCTTGATGCTTTCATTAAAATTCCACTACTTTTATTAATTCGCGTCCCTCTCAAATCTGATGTGTGTCAATCAGCACATCATATTGTATTTCATCCAATTTATTGATTTCTTCATCTATAACAGCGAGAGGATTCATTTTGGTGCCCATTCATTTAAAATTTAATAGGAACAATTTGGCAAAATGTGTCGTGTTTAACGCCCGCTTTTACTACATACGGCATCGCAGGCGGTGACACTGATGATACATGAGATGAAGATGGAGCACCGGTGGAATGAGATGGCGGGGGAAACCGGAGGTCCCGGAGAAAACCCGCCCCAGCGCCGTGTTGTCCACCAAAAATCTCACTTTGCGGTCGACTGGGGAACAATTTGGCAGAATATATATGACCTGTCAACATAGATACATGAATCAACAACACGTGGTACCAAACAGGTGTACATTGTTGGGACCTTGCACATTCACCTGATTAGCGTGTGTCGATAATTTACTTTAGTTGCATAGTATCAGCTTATTTAGACTGTTGGTTTGTTCAGACAGTAGTTGGAATTATGCATTGCTACTTAAATGAATCTATGATCCAAATACATGCTTATGGTAGAGCAGTCGTTAAACAGAATTTGCAGTGGATACTTGTGCCTGAGACACATTTCGACTACACGTGTCTAGCAATTTGCTTACAGAGATCTTATACAGGCTAATTCTCTATTGCAGCATGGTTGATGCTATACCCATAATATCCAGTAGTATCAGAAGTAACGCACATGAACATGGGCAATTGTCTGGATAAATGTACAAGAATTTATTTATTTATTTAAATAAATAATCTAAAATTCATTCCATGGTTGCTTCAAAATTAATAAGAGGATGTCCATAGCAGAACTTAAGGTTTGTTCAAAAAGCAACCTATATATTTGATCACTCCTATTTTCTGACATCCAAGTCCTGCGATTTATGACACCTATTTTTTGAGAAGCATATTTAGCCACACCACTTGAGCATTCCCATATTTCTTCCTGTGTTCCCTAACATTTAGAAGGAGCTAGACTTTGACCTACACTAATTAAATTACAAGTACTATGTGCAAGTCCTGCGCAGTGGCGTAGCGGGCTAAGGCAGCATGCCTTAGTCCCTGGCCACGGAAAGCGGCCCGGGTTCGATCCCACCCATGTGGTGGGGATTCTAGATCCCGGGTATAGGACCGGTGCCCACTCAGCATCGCGAGGAAAGTGAGGAGCTTACGCTAGGTACGCGTCACTGGTCACGGAAACCACCAATTCCGGTTGGGAGATGCCGAGATGCTGACCACATCTCCTCCCCGTATAGCCGTGCGTAAGTGGGCTTGAGGCCGCAGTCGGGTTGGTAGGCCTTGGCCCTCTAAGGGCTGTCGTACCAGTTGTTAACTTGACTATGTGCAAAGCTCTGTGTATGGATATAATGTAACCCAATTGGTGAGGTAATAAGTGATAGATGAAACACTATTTGTTAGTGTTATTAAATATTACTTTTGCAGATGCAAATTTTTCGTATAAACTATAACTTAAAATACCTCTTTTCCTTCTGTATATCAAATAACATGACTTTCACTATAACAAGAAATCAGCATTTGGTGATTTTTTTAGGTGTTTTATTTAAACAGATTGCGGGACATATTTTCTCACACAGGTGTGCGGAATTTCAGCCTGAGGTCATTTATAACTTTTAGGAAACTTAAAATTTGCTCAATGAAGTTTTGACATAATTTCAGTTTAAATGTTATTTCAAGGTTATGACTACTATAATTGCATTCCAGGAAAGTAGTCATCATGAGCTTCATCCCGTACTACCTCCTGATTTGTTTATCTATGGCTGTTGACCTGGAATTTCGAGAAGGAGCAGGGCTACAAAGTTTTAAGGGACGTGTATCTGTTTAAATTTTGTAGGGATGAAGTGTTTTAAACCCTATTAAACCACATATATCCTATATGTGAAATAATTGAAACATAAGTTGCTAAATTTTGCAATTTTATATTTCGCAAACCCTTCAAGGAAGGCCACCACCACAATTGATTGAACTAAACAGAGATTTAAGTTACATTAAATAAATTACCTATATTCATCAAACAAAACGTTGGTAAAGAAACCGTTAATTCAGAATAGCTTTGTAATTGCTTGTAACCAGAATATTGTGTTACGCATAAAGTAAAGAGCAACTGTAAATGTTGTATTTGCTGTTGTATCATCAAACCTAAAGAGAGATAAACGGAAAACCGCTTCATAAAGTAACATTCAGACAAATAGAATGCGATGAAATGCAGCACAACTGAGATGATATGAAACGCACTGACATAAAGTGGACAGTCATTATCTTCCACACAAAACATCAATAAAATTGTTCTGTGTGCCGTTCCTTTATCTGTTTGACAGAAAAGCGTATGCTGCAACATAAATTCTAAACTTACGAAAGAGCTATTTCACAATTTGTAACCGAGCTGAAGGAAAATCTGATAGAAAAAGAATTGTAAAATCCCATTCTAAAAGCATCCAGATAAGCATAGGGGATGGTATATGTTCAGAAGACTTGATCTCACTTGAAAGTAATGTGCTCATCATGAGTGATCCAGCAATAGGATACAATAATGGTTTTAACTTAAAAACTGTTTAAAATAGTGTTTTCAATTCATGCACTGATTAGCTGTCCAGATATAGTTAGTTATATGTAATTACAATTCTTTTTGCTAACATTTATATTTGCTTTTATCTAATGACATACATATATCCAGGGTAGTTTGTAAGAAAATCGATACAGATTTATTTTCTAAGCTTTGGACCACAAAATATGTTTAATTAAAGATTGCTTATGCACAGTTTACTGCTAACACAGTCAAATCTAAGAGACTTAGATGTAATGCGCATATCATGATCTCATTGGGAGAGAAAGCAGGGAGTCTAATGTTTTGGAATACACCGGACTTTACGCTAAAACTTCTGCATCCATTATTTCGGAAATATTACACTCTCAGTGAGACTTATTTGAGAAAATTTGTACATTTTAACTACAGCTACACTTCCACGTATAATATAGTTTTGTTTATATTTTATGCCGTCTCAGTTATATCTTATGCCAAAGCTAAATATGGATAATAATGATCTGGTCGAAAACAACTGTACAACATTCAAGAGAGCTTTTACAATATCTTCAGTTACCAAACCTAGTGAACCATTTTTCTAAATAAATTGTTTATGGTAGAGAGATTTATTAATAACACTCGTGTGAACAATTGAGATTTACGAATCATGGTGTTCTTTAGTCAAGTCTATTGATTAACATTTAGGCGGCATACATGGCACAAGATCAAATAAGGTAAACAAAATTGTTATTAGGTAAGGTACTTTGTTTCAGTTCTCAATGAGGTTGACTGGCACTAGTATAGAGCGTTGTGTCCATAGTTATAAGTTATAGTTATACCATAGAGCGGGGCAACAAATGCACTACGACTTCTATTGCTGCTTCCAACCTCCAGGAAAAAGGGATAAAATGAAGGCACCACAGGTGGGCTATAGGCCGCGGACAAATAGGTCACAGGTACTGGTGGAAGTTCGTTAGTAGCTCCAGGCTCGAAGAACCATTCCACTGCTGGATATACCTGCAGAGGACCCGTCGAACAGCAGCTTTCTAGTGTCCATAGGCAGTATTCTTTCCTTTAAGCAAGTATCAGCGCCATATGCCCGGCGTAATTGTACTCTAATGAAACCTAGAAACACAATTAAAGCTGAGATGGATACAAAATTGAAATGATGAAAACAAAAAACGCGGTGCATGAGAAACCATCCCAACGTTCTCCTACTGCTCAGCAGAAACCAGGAGAAAACCAATGTCAGTGTGGAGTACTCAAAGTGAATCGAACTCCGGACCCCCCAAAAGCGAGCTTCATACTTACTGTCAAGCCATTTCAACTGATTGATTATACCTGTGTTTAATGAGAAGTCAGTAGACACCATGGGTCTACTCGCTGGTATACATCGGAGGAACATAAAGCAACCTTTCTGCGTTTCTATCATTGCCACATAATATATTTGCGAGTAGCGTATGACTTGATTATTTGCACGTGTATAATATTACTTACATATATTTAGAATACATATGTAAAACAAATATATAATTCGAATTACATAGAAGTGCTTAAAGGTTGTTCATAAGATTTTGATACAAACTGTGTCGCGTAACAATATAATACAGTTCATTTTTAAGTGTGATCGAAGTATTCACAAAGTAGGAGCTTTCACAGAAAATTGAGATAATGGTCATGATAGGTACGGAAAAATCTCGAGCAAAACTGTTAGTTACAGAACAACTACTTGGGCAGAAATTTATATTTAAAAATTGGGGTCAACGGTTTTAGTAACTGATAGATATGCCGAAGCAGAAGAAAGCAGATATATATATATATATATATATATATATATAACAAAGTCAGTAACTATATTAAGAAATGTCGGTACAAGCACGAGGAAAGGGATTAAATTGAGACTGTGTAAAATAATGTCGAAACTAACACTAAAATATGCAAGTTAAACGTCGGTTATTTAAAACAAAGGCTAATCAAAATTGGTTGAAGTATCTCAAATGAGGCTTTTATGTTCGCTATTGGGTGTAATCGGCTACCAAATATAGACAGAATAAACAACTTGGAGGAAAGATATATTGTGGAAGAAGTTCAAATTTATCAAAAAAATGAAAAGAGCATGTTCTGGAAATGGAACCGTTGAGATTAGCGCGGCAAGCACTGCTTTACAGACTTTAGGGACGAAGAGACATTGCACGACCCCTTGTGAGATCGAGAGAGCAATTTGATTAGCCCCGGAATAGATCCTTGAAGACTTAATCCATGTTAGGGAAGCGAAGGAACAAGAAGGAGAAAAAGAAAAGAAATACTGGAATTATCAGCGAAGGAAAACTAAGTATTTGTAATTTCATGAAAAAATATATATGTTATCAGTTTTATATTGCAGACATATATAAATATTCTACTACTATTCATTTACATTTCGTAAATAATACATCTTATCTCAAATGACTCCAACAAGAAGATATATACCAAACAATATTATAGTATAACAAGACAATCTCAACGATGATTAAAGAAAGCTGTACTAAAAACTTAAAATGATATATTTATTTTAGTTAATTGATGGAAATTAATCATTTCTCCACACTAGCCGTCTATAGGCTAAGATATTTGATGGATAGAGTCAACATGAAAAATTCAATGCCATGGCCGGGATTTGAACCACGGATCTCCTGGTTTCCGTCCAGTCGCTCTTAACCTTTGAGCTACCATGGCCAACGTGCCTTCCTGACATTGAATTCTCCAGTTGACTCATATATTTCCCCGGTAGACCACTAGGGGCTCTCGCATCCGAGATACACCGTTTGTGGCGACTTACAATTGTAAGTACTTAAGTCCCAGGCTTCATCATTTAACTCATATTATTTTAGTTAATTGATGGAAATTAATCATTTCTCCACACTAGCCGTCTATAGGCTAAGATATTTGATGGATAGAGTCAACATGAAAAATTCAATGCCATGGCCGGGATTTGAACCACGGATCTCCTGGTTTCCGTCCAGTCGCTCTTAACCTTTGAGCTACCATGGCCAACGTGCCTTCCTGACATTGAATTCTCCAGTTGACTCATATATTTCCCCGGTAGACCACTAGGGGCTCTCGCATCCGAGATACACCGTTTGTGGCGACTTACAATTGTAAGTACTTAAGTCCCAGGCTTCATCATTTAACTCATATTATTTTAGTTAATTGATGGAAATTAATCATTTCTCCATACTAGCCGTCTATAGGCTAAGATATTTGATGGATAGAGTCAACATGAAAAATTCAATGCCATGGCCGGGATTTGAACCACGGATCTCCTGGTTTCCGTCCAGTCGCTCTTAACCTTTGAGCTACCATGGCCAACGTGCCTTCCTGACATTGAATTCTCCAGTTGACTCATATATTTCCCCGGTAGACCACTAGGGGCTCTCGCATCCGAGATACACCGTTTGTGGCGACTTACAATTGTAAGTACTTAAGTCCCAGGCTTCATCATTTAACTCATATTATTTTAGTTAATTGATGGAAATTAATCATTTCTCCACACTAGCCGTCTATAGGCTAAGATATTTGATGGATAGAGTCAACATGAAAAATTCAATGCCATGGCCGGGATTTGAACCACGGATCTCCTGGTTTCCGTCCAGTCGCTCTTAACCTTTGAGCTACCATGGCCAACGTGCCTTCCTGACATTGAATTCTCCAGTTGACTCATATATTTCCCCGGTAGACCACTAGGGGCTCTCGCATCCGAGATACACCGTTTGTGGCGACTTACAATTGTAAGTACTTAAGTCCCAGGCTTCATCATTTAACTCATATTATTTTAGTTAATTGATGGAAATTAATCATTTCTCCACACTAGCCGTCTATAGGCTAAGATATTTGATGGATAGAGTCAACATGAAAAATTCAATGCCATGGCCGGGATTTGAACCACGGATCTCCTGGTTTCCGTCCAGTCGCTCTTAACCTTTGAGCTACCATGGCCAACGTGCCTTCCTGACATTGAATTCTCCAGTTGACTCATATATTTCCCCGGTAGACCACTAGGGGCTCTCGCATCCGAGATACACCGTTTGTGGCGACTTACAATTGTAAGTACTTAAGTCCCAGGCTTCATCATTTAACTCATATTATTTTAGTTAATTGATGGAAATTAATCATTTCTCCACACTAGCCGTCTATAGGCTAAGATATTTGATGGATAGAGTCAACATGAAAAATTCAATGCCATGGCCGGGATTTGAACCACGGATCTCCTGGTTTCCGTCCAGTCGCTCTTAACCTTTGAGCTACCATGGCCAACGTGCCTTCCTGACATTGAATTCTCCAGTTGACTCATATATTTCCCCGGTAGACCACTAGGGGCTCTCGCATCCGAGATACACCGTTTGTGGCGACTTACAATTGTAAGTACTTAAGTCCCAGGCTTCATCATTTAACTCATATTATTTTAGTTAATTGATGGAAATTAATCATTTCTCCACACTAGCCGTCTATAGGCTAAGATATTTGATGGATAGAGTCAACATGAAAAATTCAATGCCATGGCCGGGATTTGAACCACGGATCTCCTGGTTTCCGTCCAGTCGCTCTTAACCTTTGAGCTACCATGGCCAACGTGCCTTCCTGACATTGAATTCTCCAGTTGAAATATATGAGTCAACTGGAGAATTCAATGTCAGGAAGGCACGTTGGCCATGGTAGCTCAAAGGTTAAGAGCGACTGGACGGAAACCAGGAGATCCGTGGTTCAAATCCCGGCCATGGCATTGAATTTTTCATGTTGACTCTATCCATGATATATTTAATTTGAATTAATACTAAAAATAATAGGGCTCACCACATGGTCCTAGATTAATGTGTATAGTCAGGTAGCAACAACACTTTAATCTATATTTTATTGAAACTTAGCATTTCATAGCAAGTAATGATATTCAAATAAATATTTACCTATTGTGATTGTAAAGTCTACTAGTACACTGCTAATTATTTTGCTACTACCAACGAGACCACGGATGTTGAAAAATTATATCATTGATGCCGAGGTGGAAACTCGTCTACAGCTTGTCCGCTCGCTTCCATCCAAAACCAATACCTGGGAGATCTTGTGCGTGTTATGTATAAGGAGAAAACACACACACACACACACACACACACACACACACACACACACACACACACACACACACACACACACACACACACACACATACACATACAGAGAGAGATGCACCTACTCTCCCACGGGAAGATAGAGGGCAGATGCACTTAGAACAAAAAGGTTTTAATTCCAAATACATACATATCTAATGGTCCTAGCAGCTGTCATGGTCATATCATTTCGACAGTGTACCGAAACTTTGTGTTGCGGGTCAGGGGTCGAATCATAGCTTAGGGAATAGAAAAGCAGCACTCAATCAACTGCACCATTCAGCATGAACCAAATTTCATCCAAGACTTCCTGCTTTAATAACTTCATTGCGGTGTACAAGGGCCGTTACACCCGAATTTGCAGCCGTTAAGGAGCAACTAGCTACCTCCCTTCTTTCCCCAACCTAATTTTCAGCCCCCCCACCCCACATTTTGCAAATCCCAAATGTCACTACATGGTTTAGCCCTAGCCCTATCCAGGGCAGGTGCATGTCTGACCCCCCTCGGGCTGTTCCTCAGTCCACCAAGGCCTCTACTGCTCCTGCTGCTCTACCATTGAGAACACAACGTTTCTTTATGAGTCAAAGTTCATAAGCGATAGTTACATTAATGTTAGAATTATTTCTTATATGTGACCAAATATTTATCTGTAGTTAAGACAATCGTATACCAATTGAGGTCCTCAGTTATTAATAGGTGTGTAGTGTTTAACGCCCGCTTTTACTACATACGGCACCGCAGGGGGTGACACTGATGATACATGAGATGAAGATGGAGCACCGGTGGTATGAGATGGTGGGGAAACCGAACGTCCCGGAGAAAACCCGCCCCAGCGCCGTGCTGTCCAACACAAATCTCACTTTGTGGTCACCTGGGATCGAACCCGGGCCGCCTTGGTGAGAGCCAAGCGGTCTAACCAAGTTATTAATATTCTTCTTATTATTATTGTCATCATTATATCATGGTACTTAGAATGACATGTTGTGACACTGAAGAAGCAAATTAGGATGAATAATGAGGGAATAATGACAAACCTTTAAATCTATTGTTTATACATATTATTTATAAAGCCTAATCACTGATTTTCCGTCACCACTCCCAACATTTTAAAAGAAATATATATTTACCGTCGATTATGGTTAAAAACTACCTTTTTTAATGTTCTAGATCCAATATCTGGTCCCTCCAGCCATGAACTGGCTAGAAAGGGATTACTATATTTATTTATTTATTATGTAATGTTGGTTTTTATCAACGGACCTAATGCTGTGACCTGAAAGTTTCACCTTATACGGGTATGGAACATTACCCCTCACATGTAAGCAATTATAAGGGTCCTCCACTCTTATACATATGGGGTGGTCCTTCTCAATACGTTCACCAAGTTAAAGCGCTGTTGCAATATTTTTCTTATGTCCTCAGAATTGCAGTACCTTCTATTAGCTTAGACTGTGCAAACGTGTTTCTCATGTGTGTTAATTAAGCTTATATTTATAGAAGTTACATAGTGTTTTACTTGGTGTAGTTAGTACAGTTTTATAAATTTATTAGTGTTTAATAGTTATTGGCGTTTAGCAATTGCGTAATTAAGATGTGGCGACTGTGGGAATCGAACCTAACAGGGATATGCTAACATGGATTTCCATTCATACTTGTAATATATACCTAACCGAATTTCTAAACTTTCTCGAGTTCTAAAGCGTTTATGACATTTAATTATTATGCGAAATGTACGTGATTATTTATTTAAATTGTGTTTAACAGAAGCCTCCCTCCCCCCAAAAATGACACTGCTTAACTTTATTCAAACTTGAAAAATTAGCAGACATCACTGTAAAAAGCTTCCAACATTTAAAAAGAGTAATTGAGTTTGCTTATTAATTTTTCTTTAACTTCTTGGTTCATTTTTTTACTTTTGAGGTATTTACTGCTTTGTTAAATCAACTGAAATTAACCACCTCCGTTTTCCGAGCGTAATATTTGGGTACAGCTGTTGTCATATAGGTAACGAGTGTGTTTTCTTCATGAGTTTTAGTAGATTAACTCTAGTATGATGAAGAAGAAGAAGAAGAAGAAGAAGAAGAAGAAGAAGAAGAAGAAGAAGAAGAAGAAGAAGAAGAAGAAGAAGAAGAAGAAGAAGAAGAAGAAGAAGAAGAAGAAGAAGAAGAAGAAGAAGAAGAAGAAGAAGAAGAAGAAGAAGAAGAAGAAGAAGAAGAAGAAGAAGAAGAAGAAGAAGAAGAAGAAGAAGAAGAAGAAGAAGAAGAAGAAGAAGAAGAAGAAGAAGAAGAAGAAGAAGAAGAAGAAGAAGAAGAAGAAGAAGAAGAAGAAGAAGAAGAAGAAGAAGAAGAAGAAGAAGAAGAAGAAGAAGAAGAAGAAGAAGAAGAAGAAGAAGAAGAAGAAGAAGAAGAAGAAGAAGAAGAAGAAGAAGAAGAAGAAGAAGAAGAAGAAGAAGAAGAACTAAGTGACAGTACAAAAGTTGCCCATAGGCTCTTAGGTAGAACCCTTTGTTCTTCCTAATAGGACATTTGATCAAACAATAACCTCCATATAACGGGTCGCCTTTGATGCTCGTTTTCCTTACATCCTCAGGTTCCAAGAAAAAGAAGCCTCTATAAAAGTCAAAGCCTTCACATTTGTACAGTAGATAAACGGGGAGGCTTAGGATTTTTCCACATTTCTATCATAATGTGTGATTCATATGTCCAATTATGTGCAGATATCTTCGCACTGCTTTATGGCTCTTAAGATAGAAAAAAATTCTGAGTTTACATTTAGCTGGATTCAATAGGATCTCACTCTGCTTACCATTGTATCCGACATAAATTCATGAAATTCCTTGCCAGTAATTTGTTTATTCCATTATTTAATACGAGCTCACAATTTTAACTTGGAGGCTTCATATTTCACACTTCTAGGAGATACGAAAAATGGGCTTGGGTCCTATATAATTAATCCCTAAGCTCCCATAACGATCAAGTATCCCATTTCATTACCTCTAATGCCAGTATAACTGGTGTCCCAAAACAGGGCAACCAAAACGTACAGTTTGTGTGGAATAAGTTAAGAATGCTACCTGCTCCAGAAAAGGGTGTTGGCTGTCTAACACTCATTAAGAAATAATAAGTGTGACCACAAGGAAGGATCTGTCTGTGTCAGTTCAACCACTGAGGAAGTTTTGGAAGGAGTGGCAACAATAGCATAAAGTCCCTAATGACAGCAGTGCGAGTGAGAAGAAGTGTACATGCAGTATTTGTCTAAAATCCTGTCTCAATTAATTCCACTGAGACTATAGTCTATCTACGCCAATTTGGAAGTGGTTTTAAAAATGTTATACAGCTGTACGGCTATCCGAGCAAATACTTGCTTCCCTCCATTTATCTGGAATATTTAAAACACGGATTATACAGGCTGAAACAACAACAATGATATATCTTTCCAGGGAAATGGTATGTCTGTTTGTTGGGTCCCATGCCCCTATCATCGTTCTGCCCTCCAAACAGGAACCACCAGTATAACACTGACACTGTGATTCATGTAGAAATTTACAGCTGAACACAACACAATCGTTAAGTGCTCTGCTAGTTAACCTAGAAGAATATTCATGCTTTAAACACATGAGGATTTTTCTCCTGCCTGAGTTGCACGTTGGTGTAAAGGAGCGACGATATAGAAGAAGGGGTTAAGGAAATAGTTTGCGCACGAGATGTCGTGAAATAGCACTGAAATGGTTTCATAAATTTGCATGTGGATCTTGGAAATCCGGGCAGCTTGAATTGAAATCGCATTAGCCAATATTCCTTGAATTATTCTTCTAGTGGCACAACACTTCGATATCACATTCCTATTTTCTATATATAGACACTAACGCTGGGCTATAAGGAATGTATCCAACACACCCTTCAGAAGTCCACTATAACTCACGACTCTTTCTGCCCTTGCCGTTTTCCAAGCTTCTTTTTCCTATACCTCCATCCTCTTACTTCAACTTACTCCCCAATAATTTAAAGAAGTCGGCGCCTGTACCTTTTAATGGTCCCGCTGGGTCCTGGTAAAAGAGGCAAGGCAATTCACGTATGTTGAGAAACGGTCGTAAAAGGAGCCGTTTCTTTGAGGAAATAAATTCTTTGGGGAGAAAAATTAAATTGCTGTATAAACCAAAGTCAGGCGCACTTGCTTTCTTCAATAAACAGTTTGACTGCATTTCTCCCTACAGTAACACTACGGACCCTAACAATCTTGATTATTATTGGTGCACCATGGTTTTCCTGAACTCAGTTTGGAAACTAAGCTTACCTACCGTGACCTTTATACATTCAAGTGTTTGCCGCTTTCCCTTTGTTAGCTTACCGATAGGATAACAGAATACTGTAATCAACTACCCACCTAATTTAATGGCTATTGCTAAAAGCTACGTGTACCAAAATAACATTTGGCATGTTTTTCCTTCCTTAAACCTCAGTTTTTTGTTATTTTGCATATATGAATTCTTACTAGTTCAGAATAAAAATACGAACATCCGTACTTGTGGTACTTGAACCCATGATCATCAAAGTGACGAAATACTATATCTAAACAAGCATCCTAGCAATCTCAATCATTATGCACTTCTCTTATGCAATATAAAAGTTATGTGTTTTTAATTTTCTCTGCTTTAGATAATCTAATACAGTAAAATATCCAGTACACCATTTTTTTTTTTTTTTTTTTTTTTTTTTGTAATTTACGGCCTCCAACGTTAAGTCATATCGGACGATAAATGGAATGGGTGAAATGATGCTCAAATGAGGATAAATGGATACATTGATACGTCTTACAGGATAAGGGAAAACTCCGGAGAAAACCTTATCCAGGTAACTCACCCTGACCGAGATTCGAACTCGGGACCTCTTGAACGTGAGGCAGACATGCTACCATATACGCTACCAAGGCGGGCTGTACACCGATATAGTTTCTGATTCATAACATGCGGATATTTTCAGTATAATCTAGGAACATTTTCCATTTGAAGTGTTTACTTTAGTTTGACAAAATATGACAAAGCAGTTAGTTTAGATATGGTAACACACTATCAAATGTTACCTTATCAAACGGGATGGCTCATGCTTAAATTATTTTTGTCATTCAGCATGTTTCGTTAGGATGAAGAAGAAATCCATTAACGTCTAATTTCAAAGCATTATTACATATGTCACAAACATTATTACATGTCACAAACACGTGCACAAATCTGAACAAGTAAAACACATTTGTGAACTAAAATTAAATTCTGTGAAAAATACTTTCTATATCTAAAATAATTCCCAGATTTTTCCCCCATTATATTGCCACATAACTTTTGAACTATTCAAAGTTAAATTTTAAAGAACAAGTCATCACATAGAAGGAAGCTGAGAACAAACAATTTTTTGTTCATAGAAAGAAAATTATATATATATATATATATATATATATATATATATATATATATATATATCTGCTGTAACCTATTACACTGAAACCTTACGTAATAAAGTGTATTACGGCTTAAAAGAATGTCATTGTCACTGACTCAAGATCATGTTTGAGAACATGGTTTCCTAGTCGAAAGTTACTCTATTCTGCCTAATCTTTCGTTCCTTAAGCTTTTCAGTAACCTTATTAAGCACGCTGTATAACTGTATTTATACACATGTTACACACAGCATTTTCCTTGCAAACCAACACAGATGTAAATTAGAATTGTAGCCTTGCTGACGCTTGAATAAAAAATTCATGCTTCGTAGGCTTTAACGGGCGGTGTGGATACGATGTAGCTAAATTTCCGAGTTTGC
This sequence comes from Mantis religiosa, assembly GCA_030765055.1. Lineage (NCBI taxonomy): Eukaryota > Metazoa > Arthropoda > Insecta > Mantodea > Mantidae > Mantis > Mantis religiosa. The sequence goes on from CM060950.1 coordinate 126,773,295, forward strand.
ACACTGTGGCCTACTGGCCAACTTCAGTCAACTGACGCCGTCGCCAATTCCGTGAGAATACTCACTGAAGGTGTCTACCGCAAGAGTAGGCAAAACGTCTGCGAATGAAGAGTAGGCAAAACGTCTGGGAATGAACCCAATAGATTACGTTCTGCAAGCCTGAGAGCTTGTTTAACTGGTGCTTAAAAAATTATCTTGTACTGATGAGTGTAAAGGATAACAGAAACAGAGGAAATCAGTCCCGGGGTCGATCTATTCATTTCCCTATAGTATAGAGCAAACTTTCTACTTTTTACTATACTTCTTGCTCAATCTCTTACATATATATTGCATTCTACCCGAAAATTCAATATCCAGATTTTACCCGAATGAATTAATGAAATTTTATTTTAGGGCGAAAACCAAAAAAGTTGTTGGCAGTCTATTTTCCTGTCATTTATGATTTCAGCCCTCTTGCATCCAGAAAGAGTCTTTCTAGAAAAATATCCATATATTTTTTCTGTGAACACCACAACTTAAAAACTAAAATTGGGATAGATACTTAAGATGATGTGTAAGTTCAGTGTTTTCCTAGGACGAGACACAAGATTATGCGATTTTTTTATATATATTGCTTTTCTCAAAAATGGCCATAGAGATTTTAATAAAATGTGTATTTTCACATTTTCTTAACAAATAAAATGAATATCCTAAATTCAATGGAAAAACCTCATTTCTTACATATTTTTTGTCATTGGTTTCAAATTTCAGATATTTATACGGGTTATTTTCTAAGATGAAAAGTGATTATTGTTCTGTTGCGTTATTTTTTTATCTTGGCATGCAACAAAAACGAGTTTCAAGGTCATCATACAGCTGCACGGTTTTAACAAATTTCACTGTTGCTTAAGGCCTACTGTGTATTTCTAATTCCTACATTGTAACTACATATAAATATCCAATAAAACAATTTCTGTTAATGTTTTTCGATATTTACATAAAGAAGCACAATAATCTTTTGTAGTAGCACTTTTACTTTGTTGATTTTTGTTGTTGTAATTTACGCTCTCCAACGTTAAGCCATATCGGACGATGAATGAAATGGGTAAAATGATGCTCAAATGAGCCCAGGATCCATAGAGTTTAGATTTATCCGATATTCGTCTTTCAGGATAGGGAAAATCACCGGAGAAACCTTATCCAGATAACTCACCCTGACCGAGATTCGAACTCGGGACCTCTTGAACGTGAGACAGACACACTACCATCTACACTAACGAGGCGGGCATTGAATGTGTGTATGTAGTATTTAACGACCGCTTTTATTACATGCGGCACCGCAGGCGGTGACACATGATACACGAGATGAACATGGAGTACCGTTGGAATGAGATGGCGAGGGAAACCGGAGATCCCGGAGAAAACCCGCCCCAGCACCATGTTTCCCACCACAAATCTCACTTTGCGGACGCCTGTGATCGAACCTGGGCCGCCTTGGTGGGTAGTTTGTTGAAAATATGGCTGTAGAAAGTCATATGAACGCAACGTATTCGAAACGATGCTTTTATGGACTAAAATTTGGTGTCCTTCCAGGAATTTATTTCAAGGTTATAGTTTTTCCCCAAACTTGGCTATTTTCTTTTCTATGTTTATCACTTCCATTTTTTACTAAAGTACATGTAGTAAAAGTACATGTAGTAAATTGACTTAATTGACGTCAAATGTAGTAATTGACACCGTTCGCTTCTCAATTCCCGTGACAATATACTCGTATCTGAAGTGGCACACATAGGTGTTTAGTGCAATGCATTTGACAATAATGTTGCACCTGCATATCTACTTGAGACGGAGTACCTTTCAAACTTCTCTTTTCAGAGTTTTCGAGGTTTTAGTATTGAGTAACGAAAATATTTGAGTTATTTTTAGTATTGGACCATATAAAGACATTTCAAGTGTCGACTTACCTCTAACAGTTTCCTGACATACAATTCTAGTCCTTAAGTCATTCACATACAAAGAGTGACAGAACTATTCAAATATACCTCGGCCGTTCTATCTGCGGCTCTGACATTTCTCGAGAGGGGGAAGCAGGCTGTTGCCAGTTCTTGAGCGGGAATTTCAAGCAGAGGAACAATGCGTATTTTAAATATTTCATGTATTTGCATATTTCACGAACCAGTAGCCATATTATTATAACAGCGATAATAATAGGACTTACGAACACTAAACATCGGAGTTCACGCACGAAAATTATACCAAAGAAAGTTCACCAGCGCAAGCCGCTATTAGGCCACGTGGCTCAAACAAATTTAAGCTGGCAACACGGTGTTGGGTTCGGGAGCCACGCCTACCAGCGACAACGCTGATTGGCGCTAGCAGACAGTTTTAGCTTCCTGACCACGACACCGGATGTACAGACTCCCAGTATCACCAACAGAAGCAGTTGGTGTGCGTGAAAGGTGTGAACGAAATATTTGAATAGAGTGATGTTGTAAAGAATATCTTGCATGATAATGAAATTACAAGTTGTATTTCAATGTTTTGAAGCTAATAGATTCCTATACTCTCATTATAAAGATAATTCTGACGATATGTTTTCAATTACTCATTATTATATGTTGGTACTAGTAACCTTCCCCCTCCACCTCGTGCAGCCACTAAATGTCAGAGCCGTAGATACAGCGGCCGGACAGTAGTATAACATGTAACTTTGCACGTACTATAAATACTGTAATATTTATTTGGCAGCGTTGAATTGTTAAGTATTTAAACATTAACCTTTTGTGTCTCGGAAACAACATTTAAAATATTACGTTGCATGTATTTATTACACGATCTGTAATCTATTTTATTGTCCTGCTTATTGGCGGACAAAGGTATTCGAACATACCCAATCGAACTGAGAGAAAGGTGGTACCCTACACGCCCCTACCACATAGTAGTTGTGTGACAGTGTGCTCAAAGTTATTCAGCCGATTGTGAACTCATAGGTAATATGGGAGTAAAGTCTGTTTAGCCAACGTGTGTGCAGTTCCCAGTCAAAGGGACCCCAAAGGACGGGACCTCCCCGCCCACTAATGACCGTCATAAATCTATCTCCACACTTCAGAAATGGAACACTGACGTTGGGGACCAATAGCAGCCCCCATTTGTTGAAAATGACAGTTGCATGTCTACTCCGCGTGGAGTCTCAGTTGCCAAATTTCCAACTTCCAGTTGTTCTGTTTCATTAGGTGCAAGACGGTGATGTTAAAATGTTGCAACATTGTAGAAAGGACCGTCAGGAGGAGGGTCCATGTTGTAAAACGATTATGAGGGTTTGTCAAAGAAAGCGGCCGCCGTGCACTTGCGTTGGGTAGACAGACTTTAAACGTAAGGAGACAACGGTGGCAGAGAGAAATATCGTGATAAATATGTACAAACAAAAAAATCTCTCTCTGAAATTACCAAAACTATTAACAGAAACAAAACTTCAGTGTTCTGCATAATTCAACGCTTCAAACAAACAAATACGGTTGTAAATAAACCTAGAAATGGAGTTCCTTCTAAATACACCGCCAGAGACAGGAGGCAAATAATGAAAATGTAGAAGCAGAATCCGAGTCACTGCATCTGACATTAGTGGATGCCTTGAGCAATATTCCGGCACTGTGGTTCACACTATAACGCATCAACGGATTTTAAATATTACTGGGTACAATGGCCGCGTTCCTAGGAAGAAACCATATGTTAATAAGGTGAATAAGAAAAAGCGTATCGAATTTGCTAAACAGTATGTGGTAAAGACAATAGAGTTCTGGGATAAGGTTTTGTGGTCGGACGAGAGCAAATTCTGCTTATACAAGAGTGATGGATGTCTTGAAGTGTGGAGACTGCCAAATACAGAATGGGAACCTAAGAACATGGTAGTTACAGAGAAAAATGGTGGCAGTAAAGTAATAGTATGGGGCTGTATAGCTTCATCTGGCTTTGGGGAACTGGTGTTCTTAGCTGGGATCATGAACAAATTTGAATACAAGAGGATTCTTGAACACAATCTTAAAAAGAGTGCAGAGAAGCTGGAATCAGGGCATGATTTTTACTCTCAGCAGGAGAATGATCCGAAGCATACTGCTGAAATTGTAAGTCTTTGGATCGTGTACAACACTCCTCACACTTTGAAGATACCGCCCCAATCTCCAGATTTAAATCCTATGGAGAACATCTGGAAGGAACTCGAGGAGCGAGTCAACAGAGTCAAGGACCATCTGAAAGAACTTCTTCAAACAGAATGGAGAAATATGTACTCTGCAGTGACTGAAAAACACACACAAATAATGCCCAAATGATTTTCAACAGTAATTCAAAGAAAGGGGATGATAACTAAATACTAGCTGTTCTCTGTTCGAATACTTATGTCCAGAAGTGAAGTAACCGTTTTATTTCTCCTTGTAGTACAAATTAGTTTCAGTTGCTATTTATGAGCTTATACGTTTAATGGGAGACTCAAGTTTATTTTGTACTAGTTGTATTTACGTATGCTGCGTGGCTTTAAAATAACATAAGTAATAAATATGTTTACGTTGGAATAATTATGTCGGCCTTTGTAGCTTGAGAATAAATGTTGAATCATCGTATTACGTTATCCTTTCGATTTTTTAAAGGAAAGAAGGTTAGCTGAAGTATTTATCGAATGTACTGAATGCGCATTAAATGCTGAAAGCTGTGTTTGTAGCGAATGTTCAAAAGCTGATACATGATAGTACGCATAGCGAGTGTACAAACACGCAGAGATTGCCCCTGGTAAACACACTTCACTTATTCTCTTTGTGTATAACTAATTTGAAGCAATAAAAGCGTCATAATCCCCCGAGCGAGAAAATGAGCAGCTCCTTCCCTACAAATCCTTTGAAACATAAATTGGCCTGTTATGCTCCTAAGAAGGGAGTAAAATGATCCCCTTGTAAACTGATATTACCCATAAAACAATCATCAATATAGTATGTAACCATGTAGTTTTATATCTTCTCATAAAGCTCATGTATAGGATTTTGTGAAATAAGTGATTTCTGGTGTAGATTTATATCATAAGCCTGCACTGAATTATTGTATAATACTTTAGCGTTCAGGTCAACCGAAAAAAAGCAATTAGTGGTTTACGATTTAATTACAGTAATTATTAATTCTTTGTAAATTATTTGCTCTACAGTTATCAACCAAACAAAAGTAACAGAACATTCAGTGGGAAACAATCTAACTCAATGTATTGTTGCTATTATTATTATTATTATTATTATTATTATTATTATTATTATTATTATTATTATTATTATTATTATTATTATTATTATTATTATTATTATTATTATTATTATTATTATTATTATTATTATTATTATTATTATTATTATTATTATTATTATTATTATTATCATTATTATTATCATCATCATCATCATCATCATCATCATCATCATCATCATCATCATCATCATCATCATCATCATCATCATCATCATCATCATCATCATCATCATCATCATCATCATCATCATCATCATTATTATTATTATTATTATTATTATTATTATTATTATTATTATTATTATTATTACTATTATTATTATTATTATTATTACTATTATTATTACTATTATTATTACTATTATTATTATTATTATTATTATTATTATTATTATTATTATTATTATTATTATTATTATTATTATTATTATTATTATTATTATTATTATTATTATTATTATTATTATTATTATTATTATTATTATTATTATTATTATTATTATTATTATTATTATTATTATTATTATTATTATTATTATTATTATTATTATTATTATTATTATTATTATTATTATTATTATTATTATTATTATTATTATTATTATTATTATTATTATTATTATTATTATTATTATTATTATTATTATTATTATTATTATTATTATTATTATTATTATTATTATTATTATTATTATTATTATTATTATTATTATTATTATTATTATTATTATTATTATTATTATTATTATTATTATTATTATTATTATTATTATTATTATTATTATTATTATTATTATTATTATTATTATTATTATTATTATTATTATTATTATTATTATTATTATTATTATTATTATTATTATTATTATTATTATTATTATTATTATTATTATTGTTATTATTGTTATTATTGTTATTATTGTTATTGTTGTTATTGTTGTTATTGTTGTTATTGTTATTATTGTTATTATTGTTATTATTGTTATTATTATTGTTATTATTATTGTTATTATTATTGTTATTATTATTGTTATTATTATTGTTATTATTATTGTTATTATTATTGTTATTATTATTGTTATTATTATTGTTATTATTATTGTTATTATTATTGTTATTATTGTTATTATTATTATTGTTATTATTGTTATTATTATTATTATTATTATTGTTATTATTATTATTATTATTATTATTATTATTATTATTATTATTATTATTATTATTATTATTATTATTATTATTATTATTATTATTATTATTATTATTATTATTATTATTATTATTATTATTATTATTATTATTATTATTATTATTATTATTATTATTATTATTATTATTATTATTATTATTATTATTATTATTATTATTATTATTATTATTATTATTATTATTATTATTATTATTATTATTATTATTATTATTATTATTATTATTATTATTATTATTATTATTATTATTATTATTATTATTATTATTATTATTATTATTATTATTATTATTATTATTATTATTATTATTAATTATTATTATTATTATTATTATTATTATTATTATTATTATTATTATTATTATTATTATTATTATTATTATTATTATTATTATTATTATTATTATTATTATTATTATTATTATTATTATTATTATTATTATTATTATTATTATTATTATTATTATTATTATTATTATTATTATTATTATTATTATTATTATTATTATTATTATTATTATTATTATTATTATTATTATTATTATTATTATTATTATTATTATTATTATTATGATTATTATTATTATTATTATTATTATTATTATTATTATTATTATTATTATTATTATTATTATTATTATTATGATTATTATTATTATTATTATTATTATTATTATTATTATTATTATTATTATTATTATTATTATTATTATTATTATTATTATTATTATTATTATTATTATTATTATTATTATTATTATTATTATTATTATTATTATTATTATTATTATTATTATTATTATTATTATTATTATTATTATTATTATTATTATTATTATTATTATTATTATTATTATTATTATTATTATTATTATTATTATTATTATTATTATTATTATTATTATTATTATTATTATTATTATTATTATTATTATTATTATTATTATTATTATTATTATTATTATTATTATTATTATTATTATTATTATTATTATTATTATTATTATTATTATTATTATTATTATTATTATTATTATTATTATTATTATTATTATTATTATTATTATTATTATTATTATTTATTACTACTATTATTATATTAAGGGGAAAAGTGACTTAGTTTTAATCAGGTTTGGGAATTCAAAAGCAATAAGCACAAAGGAGGAAGGCTCTGACGATGTGGGATTGCAGAGAATAATGCTACAAATAGAGATGTGTAGTGTATTTTATAATCAGACCGATGTCGTAATTAAGGTGTTTATAGTAGTATTATGGAAAAAAACTCCTATATGTGGTTTGCTCTACATAGGGAGAATGTTGTTATATTTTTAATTGGCTAAAATCAGATAAGAATCGCTTCCTACTGGATTCACACATAACTTTAGCCAAACAGAAATATAACAATATCTTCTCCATGTGTGGTAAATAAAATAATGCTTACTTTGAATAGGAGTTAGTGAAGCGAGAATATTCGTATTATATTTTCAATCCAGTTTAATATACAATACGGTATTTAGCGTAAACTATTTAGTAGTGAGCATGGTTCTTTCTTAATGCTTTCTGACAGCATTCAGGATAATTACCATCTATGGGAATCCCCATCATAAACGTATTACATTGTCTTCAAGGCAACAGGTAAAACAGCAAAAATGGTGAATAAATAATCATAATCATATAGAATTTGTCATTTGTAATCTGAAAGCGTTTGTAAATAGCTCAATGTTTTCAAAACATTGCTAAAAGTGTTGTAATTGGTGGATGAATTAGTTTCAATGAAACACTTATAAAAGGTATAAGGTAGTGAGATTTAATTACCAATTTCATTATTAATTTAGAGCATATAATTAGGGAAAAAACTGAACCTTTGACAGTAAAAATAAATGGGATGTTGCTGAATTGTAAATCTATGATTGAAATTATTGCATTTAGCAGTCTATAGCCTAGAGCAGGACTGGGAAGCAAGGCACTAGAAGTGTGAATTTATGCTCCCTCTGGTTCCCTCCACTCTCCTGACACAGGTAGAAAGAACCAACTAAACCGGTTAAAGTCGTGTGGGGTCTTTTCAGTTCAGTGTTGTATTCCATTTGAAACATGAGCAAATGATTACTTTATCGGGATTGGGAGAAAAAGTATTTTTTTGTTCTTCACGATGGTAAAGCACAGTGTTAGATATAATCCACTAATATTAAATACATTACGAGCTTCTCCCTAAGGAGACATTTTATACAGCTCATGCTGAAGCCTATCGCGAAGATAAAATACAAGGCATTATTCAGTGAGAAGCACTCTGTGTGAAATCAGCTACTTTGAATAAAATAATGTCTTTCTTGTTAAAACTGTAATTCTAATCAGACCTCATGCACTGAGACACGGAATATTTGAATGAACCTTTTTGCTGCCAGATAAGATGGCTGAGCAGGGGCAGTGTTGCAAAGAATGTTGAAGCCGAGGAAAGAAATTAACAATTTCCAACGGGACTGCAGTTCCGTAATTTAAAGATGATATTTTTTATTTGTGATTTGGTTTTTTTTAGTGATTTAACTTTTCACCTCAACGAACTAAACCTTAGTTTCTATGGTAAACACATAGTTATGCAATTAGCACAATGTGTGAATGCATTTATGGAAAAATTAAAAATGTGGCAAATCCAAATAGAACAGAACAAATTGCACCATCTTCCATCTTTAAAATCGGTTATCAAAGGTATACTGCATAACACTAAACAAAAATAAATTACTGTATTAGAAGAGTCAGTAGAAGTGTTGTGAACAAAATTCCTAGAGGTACTGTACCGTTACGGATGAACAGTTTCAGTGTGTTCTTCGCTTAAGTTCATCTAGTTTGCAGCCAGACATTGAAACACTAATATTTAAAAAGAAACCAGCAAAGATACCAATCGTGTAAATCAAAGGAGTATCATTATGACTACGCCCCTGTCTAACAATGTGCATTATCAACAATTTCAGTGTGCTTTTATATAAATTGTTAGGTTTATTTTTGAGAATGTAGTAAGGTCAGTGAAGTAGTGAGAGGGTGGTTTCTCACACAATGCCAATATGAATTTTCTATGTAGCATTGTCGTTATATTAATCATATTCCCTTGTCATTAAACTTCTTCATGCTTTCCTAACCGAATCTTTCTTTCAAAAATAAGCATTTGATTACGTCCTATCATACATTTCATCCAAAATCCGAATGGCCGCCACTGTGGCACACAACACCTGTTTATTTGCGTGTCAGATAGAAGTAAAAAGGAAAAGGTACTTCGGGTGCCCATCTGGTCTACAGTATAAGTGCTCATACCAAGGTTGTGGGTGCAAATAAGGCACAGCATGGTGGATTTTAAGTGTGCTTAAAGAGACAGCCCCATGTCACTATATTTACTTGCCTGTAAAAGGACTGCTAAGGGTAAATTTTCGAGTCAGCCTTAAATTACTAATGATTAGGCTAACTTTGCACAGAGTACTGCGGCCCTTTAATATCCACATCTCCGGCGATGATAAGTTCTGGTAATTGACGGCGTCATTAAATAATAAAATGTTATTTTTCTAGTTAATGAGAGAGAGGTTTCCTAATTCTGGCTCTATTCATTTGCTCCTGCTGACGATGTTATGAGGCAATAGATTGGATTAAGTGGTACCTGGCAATCGGGTAATGAAAACAGGTACTGGCGTAAAACAAATTCAAATAACAACTACGTAATACAAGCAAGTATAAAGGATAATCTGAATATAGATAAAAGTTATCGTTGGAGCTAAAATTAAAATAAATTGGGTAGGGTATAGGAACATTCTTCTTAAATTGGTTGTGAATTATAAGACGAGAAGTGCGGCAGTACTATCTCTCCGCCCCACGACTGCACCTATGTGGGTCGACGTCGGGACTCCTTTCTCGATCCCCACGTCGTCGTCGGCTGCTTGCTTTACCCTTGGCTCTAGCTGCTTCTCCTGCATGGATTCCTTTTTTGGGTTCTCAGGGTGTTAAGGTTGAGACAACATAAACCAACGATAATCTCTGAACTGCTTTAATTTGTCCTTACATTTGTGGAACCCGGGCACTTAAATAACTGCACTTTCGGTGGACATTTTATAATACATTTTATTGGACGTGGCACTTCGTCGAACACACCTGACGGATGTATAGAATACTGCAATGAGCAATGAGCAACAACTGAAGACTGAATAGGGGTTGCTAGCCTCTTATATACACACAGCACGGCGTCACAAGGAAAAGCTACGATGTTATTGACCTGTGTAACGGTACAGTAAAATAGCTATCATACCATTCTATTGTCTATCATCCGCTCTTTCTAGACCATCGTCCGGGAGTGCAGTGTTTCTCACTTATATAGCCCAGGTTCATTACAATATTTTACATCAAAGTCTACAATTTCGCTTTCACTAACATAAATAGCTATAGTTCTTAAATTTATGAATAATTATTAAACATATTACATAAGTAAATGAATAATTTATCCAAGGCCAAAGTTCCTGTATCAGAATGCATGGCTTAGTTTGGGGAGGGTGGAAAACTCGTTCACAATGTTCTATCTGGTAGGATATTTAGCCCATTGTGGTGAAACAGGACGAAACAGGGCGGCATTTATGCACACGGAAGGTTTCGGCAAAATTACCGTTGATTTCCAATAAATGAAGGATAGCAGGTTTTGACTTGATTATTAACAGTTAGGTTTGGAAATAGTGTGATAATAGATAAGATATTTGTGTCAATTTTGTTTTTACATAGTTGTTACTTAAACATTCAAGAATATGTCGTGGGTACATATGTGTGATATAGATTGTTACTTTTGTAGCCTTATTTTTTACCGAATCAGGTACTTTTCAAGATCATGTAGGGATGCGATTTTGTTTTGTGGTTACTGTGATCTAAGTTCATAATATGCTACTACTCATACTGCTTCTGTTACTACAACAACAGCATTAAACAACAACAACAACAACAACTACTACTACTACTACTACTACTACTACTACTACTACTACTACTGCTACTACTACTACTACTACTACTACTACTACTACTACTACTACTACTACTACTACTAAACGGTGTTCATTTTTATGTGTGTTTTTCTGCACAAAATTTGACGTCATCAATAGCATCGCTGATGGAACGAATTTATAGATGATTCCCCTAGCGGCTTCCCATCGTATTTGATGTGTTGATAGCAGCTTTGAGGCCTCCCTCTGCCTGCAGGTAAATATACTATTTGAGAGGTGAGTAATTTTTCCTGGTGCGTATACATGATAACTGTTGTATTTCGTTTTAATGAATGTGAACACCATTATATGACGGATAAATACAAACAATATCTTCAAATTTGGCGTTTCTCTGTGAAAATATATAATTTAATATAATTTAATAAAGGAATGCCAAATTAATAACAGTATTACTTTCAAAATATTTTAGCAAAGAAAGAGATTTCTTGTCCTTTCAACAGTGCACGTCATTTCGAAAGATGAATGAATGAATGAATGAATGAATGAATGAATGAATGAATGAATGAATGAATGAATGAATGAATGAATGAATGAATGAATGAATGAATGAATGAATGAATGAATGAATGAATGAATGAATGAATGAAGCGTGTGATATGATACGAAAATAAGTTTAGGCTTCCTAGAGCTCAGTTACCTGACATTCGTCTTCGTAAGATGAGGGAAAACCCTGGAGAAAACCTTATCCAAGTATCTCATCCTTAGCGAGATTCGAACTCGTGACCTCTTGTGTGTTAGTCACACACGCTACTTCAGACCACGGAGGCGGCCAATAATCAGATTATTTATATTATATATTTATAATATTTATTAATTACATTTATTAATTCTACATTGGCACCAGTCACTTTATAACGTTCAGTATCTCTCTTTTTGTGAGTAGCTGATCTTGTATTTTGGAAACTTTTGATGCATCTAATGGTTTTGAATGACATCAGGATACCACCATTAGTAACTACATTACATTACATTTATATGTCGCACCAATTTTAATGCTGGTACGAAAGTAGCATTCAACCATGTAGATGCGGTGCTCTGTCTTCATGTCCATGGTGCTAACCTTAGAGTAGAAAAGTGTTACACATGTGTACTAGAACGTCAATCACGATTACCGTAAGAGGGGTGAAAGGGAAGGTAGGTTGTATTAGCTATTAGCGCAACCACGCTCAGAGCGTTGTAATTTGCTTACTGTGCTGCAAACATTACCCTTTGTTCTGCGTAGAGAGCATTATGATTTCAAGATAGATACACCAGTCAACTATGATGTCATTATTGGTCTATCGGAGAGCGGGAAATCACGAACAAAAATGAACACATTGTTCTACTGCTACTACTATTTCCACTATCACTACCGCTACTGGGTTGTTCTTGATTTGTCCAGTATTAAAGAGAGCTACCTACCTATGCGTAAGTTGGCTCGCTGAAAACCTAACGGAGGGGAGAGGGAGGTGCAGACAGTAAAACTCGCAGTAACGTGTAATGAAGAGACTGTAATAAGACACAAACTACCGCTGTGCTCACTCTCTCTGAGTATTTTCTGATAATCATCAGCTTTTTATGCTCTTCCCCTGTAGTTTTGTTTTAGATAAGCATCATTCCACAGTACGTACTCAATACAAGGTAAAAAGTGTGTACGTTATAATGAATATGAAGCTTGATGACTATAGACTTTCAAAAATTATCTCACAAGATAACGTTATCTTAAATATATAATTTAATTCTGAAGCCTAGTTACAATTAATAAGGTCTGGCTATAATTTATTACTGTCAATGTTTTGGAAATATGAAAATATAATGCGAAAGTTTGTGTTACTTAAGGATATAACACTATATTCAACAGCAGCCTTTATTATAGGCACTAATGGTTATCGATGCAATGTTAAGTGAATGCGATTACAAAACCTCTTTTCTTTGCGAGTATGTTCTCTACGGCGCTCAAGTATTTTATTGCCTCTTGGCAGTTTGGACTCAAAGGCTCGTAGCGGAGGACTAATGCAGAGCTACTTCAGATGAAGGAATCGGCCCGAGTCGACGCAGACCGTGTAGCTGTACGCTTATTGTTCGTAATTTTGTCATTCCCTTAACGATTGGACATAAAAGCTGGAGCGGTTTAGAAACGCACTTTTGTAAACCCATCTCATTTTATGTTGGTCTCCATCAATAAAGTTTCACTTGCGTTCGTTAGGGGGATGTTTAAGCTGTGCTAGAAAAAAACGAGGAAACAGCGATGGAACTCGTACTTTTAGGAAGTTGTATGAAGCTATTCGTTTGCATTTAGTAAATGTTTCCGGTTAAGTAAATGGTGTAATTTTTAGGTGAAAACGTAATAATTGTAAAAATACACAATGCAAAATTGGAGAGGTAACTAAGTATAAATAAATAAATAAATAAATAAATAAATAAATAAATAAATAAATAAATAAATAAATAAATAAATAAATAAATAAATAAATAAATAAATAAATAAATAAATAAATAAATAAATAAATAAATAAATAAATAAATAAATAAATAAATAAATAAATAAATAAATAAATAAATAAATAAATAAATAAATAAATAAATAAATAAATAAATAAATAAATAAATAAATAAATAAATAAATAAATAAATAAATAAATAAATAAATAAATAAATAAATAAATAAATAAATAAATAAATAAATAAATAAATAAATAAATAAATAAATAAATAAATAAATAAATAAATAAATAAATAAATAAATAAATAAATAAATAAATAAATAAATAAATAAATAAATAAATAAATAAATAAATAAATAAATAAATAAATAAATAAATAAATAAATAAATAAATAAATAAATAAATAAATAAATAAATAAATAAATAAATAAATAAATAAATAAATAAATAAATAAATAAATAAATAAATAAATAAATAAATAAATAAATAAATAAATAAATAAATAAATAAATAAATAAATAAATAAATAAATAAATAAATAAATAAATAAATAAATAAATAAATAAATAAATAAATAAATAAATAAATAAATAAATAAATAAATAAATAAATAAATAAATAAATAAATAAATAAATAAATAAATAAATAAATAAATAAATAAATAAATAAATAAATAAATAAATAAATAAATAAATAAATAAATAAATAAATAAATAAATAAATAAATAAATAAATAAATAAATAAATAAATAAATAAATAAATAAATAAATAAATAAATAAATAAATAAATAAATAAATAAATAAATAAATAAATAAATAAATAAATAAATAAATAAATAAATAAATAAATAAATAAATAAATAAATAAATAAATAAATAAATAAATAAATAAATAAATAAATAAATAAATAAATAAATAAATAAATAAATAAATAAATAAATAAATAAATAAATAAATAAATAAATAAATAAATAAATAAATAAATAAATAAATAAATAAATAAATAAATAAATAAATAAATAAATAAATAAATAAATAAATAAATAAGGATTGTATTTTATACAAGAGTCTCCATTTTATTGTAGGTTCTATATTTAGCGAAGAAGCACAGTATCGAAAAGGCGTTATTTAATATTTAGATACTTTAAAACCCAGTATAAACATGACTTCAGTGTTTAGAAAAACTTTCGTATACTTACACTTAAAACAAATGAATTCTAATCCCTTTTCCTGTGTATAAAATGTAGTGTCGCGAAGCCGTTATCTACGGTAGCTCGACTAGTGTACATAATGAGCCGGCAAATAACGATAGCGCCGATAAATAACAGACGGAGATAAAGGACTTGCCGTTACCGATAGGGTTTAGCTTTTGGAAGGTTCTAGTGATATCTTGATTGACAGAGAGAAGTGATTTTCTTATTTGTTTCCGAAACCTCTCGAATATTTCAATGAGGTATTTAAGAGAGCAACGACTGGCCAAGAGTCAGTCGTGAGTAGTAGTAAACAGTTGTAGAGTGTTGTAACGAGAGCTCATTGATATTGTTATCGACCTTGGTAGACTGTATGTATGTGACGTAATGTTGTTACGTGAGAATTGAACAGTGTATTTCTACGGAAATAAAGACCATTTGGAATATCTGCAACTCGGACTTTTATTTCTACGAACCCACAGTTACAGTATTAACAAAACTATCGTACCCATATTACAGATAATGTTACTCATTTCATCGTGCAAAAGGTATAATTTCAAGACAAAATAAAACTATAACACCTAATTTCACTGCTTTGAATGGCTAAATATTCTTCGATAGTGATTTTCAAAGAAAAGTTTAAGCAGACAAAGTTTTAATACGCTTTAAAAATCTCAAATAATGGAAAAGTGTTACCTTCCTAAGAACTACTGAATTAATGAATCTGAAATAATCCTATTATAACCTTGTTCTTAAGTGCTAACGCATATTTTATGTGAAGTATCACAAAAGTTTTAACATGTCTTTAGGTTCCTTAAATACATTACTGGAGCCTTAAAGAAGAGGCAAAATCAAATATAATATATAGCTATCATTTTTCTCAAATGCTGTCTTGCCTTTTTCTACCATAGAATCTCAGGAACTTGTAACTGAAAATTCCTGTGCTTCTAGCCAGACGAGTGGTTCGTTTGAAAATTATTTACCAATCTAGAAGCCCAAAAGAAGTTAAATTGCCACCAGGAAAGTTCAGGTTTATCTTAAATTTGCTACGCCGTTAGGAAGGCTTTAGATTTTTATTTAAAAAAAGAAATCTTTAGAAAGGAAAGCTTCACCTATGATTTTAAAATTATTACGTCCTGAGAAAGTCTTCAGCTCTTATTTTACAGTTATTACGTCCTCAGGAAAGTTTAAGCTATGATTTTATTGTTTTTGCACCTTGAGGAAAGTTAGAGTATTGGTTTGTCTCATAAATTCGTTCGATTCTAGTTACGTGTTTACGACAAAGAACGCCTGCACTGTATGCCCGTATTACAACTACGGCAACAAAGTTGCCTAATTATGTAGGGGTTATCTGTTTACATACGCAAGGTCATCGAAAATAAACAAGGCAATGAGCTTTTCAAAACAAACTTTATTTTGTGCAGTATGCACAATTATTTTCAATAACATATATCCATTTCTCAGGAAGCTTATTAATCCTCCAAGGAAGTAAGGCGTTTGCCATTGGAAGTTTTGCAGGGATCGGAATAAATGATAGTCGGATGGGGCAATGTCTGGAGAATAAGGCAGGTTAGGTAATGCATCCCAGTCGAAAACCCGTAATTTCTGACGAGTTACCATAGAAGTGTGTGGTTTGGCTTGTCTTTATGAAAGACGACTTCACCATTAGATGCTAACTCTGGCCTTTTCTCTTCTAGGGCAACCTTCAGACGATCCAACTGAGGACAGTATTTCTCTGAATTGGTGGTCTCCCCAGGAGGAAGAAATTCGTAATAAATAATTCCTTTCCAGTCCCACCAAATGCACAGCAAAGTCATCTCAGGATGAAGCCCTGGTTTAGGAATTGAGAGTGGTGGTTCCCCTTTCTTACGCCATGACTTTCTCTTTCGGATGTTGTTGTGCATAATCCACTTTTCGTCTCCTGTAACCAGCTGTTTCAGAAAAGGGGCAGTTTAATTGCGTCTTATCAATACGTCACAGATGGAAACGCGCTGAACTAAATTTTGTTCACTCAGTTCGTGCGGAACCCATACATCCCGAAGATTTACGTAACCAAGTTTCTTTAGGTGCCTGGCTACAGTTGCATAAGTTTAGCTCCTGACCTATCTCCCGAGTTGTTATTCTGGGGTTGTTCGTAATAATGTCCTTTATCCTTTCCTCATCCGTAACCACAGGTCGTCCAGAATGAGGTTTGTCTTTCACAGAGAAGTTCCCAGCTCGAAATCGAGTAAACCATTTTTCACATGCCCGATTCGCCACAGCATTTTCTCCGTAAACAGCACAAATTTTCCGTTGAGGTTCTGAGGCTGTTTTACCTTTACGGTAATAAAACAACATTAAATGTCGAACTGTTCCTTCTGGCCTTCCATATTAACATTCATAAGTTACAGCTCCACACTGTTGCATCCACAAACTCGTACTGAAGTTTTGTTACCAATTCTTACATAAGATGACCTATTTACCTTTGGCCGTGAGGAAGCTGTGGTTTGTGTTCATAGCATTCTTTTCAGTTATTGTATTTGTAAAGAAACCCCATATTGTTAGGCAACTTCTTTGACGTGGCACGCAGTGTTCTCAGGTGTTCTTAGTCACAAACACGTAACAAGAATCGAATGAATTTATGAGACAACCCGATACTTATTTTAGAGTTATTCCGCCATCAGGAAACCTTTAGCTCTTATTTTATGATTAATACATCCTTGAGAAAATTCTGCTCTTTATCTGGAGTTTCAGCTTTTAGTTTAGGGTAACTGTGTTGCTGATTATAGTTCGGATCTGATTTTAGTTTATGATTAATACATCCTTGAGAAAATTCTGCTCTTTATCTGGAGTTTCAGCTTTTAGTTTAGGGTAACTGCGTTGCTGATTATAGTTCGGATCTGATTTTAGTTTATGATTAATACATCCTTGAGAAAATTCTGCTCTTTATCTGGAGTTTCAGCTTTTAGTTTAGGGTAACTGCGTTGCTGATTATAGTTCGGATCTGATTTTAGCTTTACTACAACGACAAAAAAGTTTATTCTCTTACTCTTAAGTTATTGCACAATCAGGATAACATTCTGTTCAAATTTCTGAGTTTTTCTAACGTTAGGAGTGGTTCAGCTCTTCTCGCTAGCCGCGAAGAAAATTCCAACGGGTAAGCCCCGCGTCATCTGCCCGTGTTTGACAGACACACAATTCCGAGTCGTTTTGTAACCTTAAAGACATAGACGAAATGAGAAAAAAGTAAGGGCTTTCCTGTCCGCAAGAGTAATAATGAATAGACTATAAGGTCCTGCGTTTTACGATACAACTCTATGGCTTGTTTTGCGTCATCGATATTTGGAAGAGTTTAAGCAAACGACACAGATTGTGGCCAGATGGGGAGGTAGACTCAAACACAGATGGGGTCCCTAATGACTCCAGACGTTGTTAGACCCTTTAAAAGTCGAGTTCTGCTCTTGGAGATCTCTCTTGCAGGTTTTATAATACATTAAACATCAGGGTAGACAATTTCTTAAAGTTCACTGTAATACGACTTACACCACGTCCACTTGCCCAGTACTTCGACCTAAAAAATGACAAGGAAATAAAGTGACAGGAAATATGCTGCATGGAAATTCGCGACTGCCAGGAATAGCACAGAAAGCAATCAAGTTCAGTGTGGTCGCTCCAAAGGCAGTTGAATCCGGGACCTTCCGGAATCGTACCGCTCACTTTACCATGGAGCCATCTTGTCTAGTTAAGCCTAGTTAGTATATTATGAAAGAGAGTGATTTTACGTGAATTGTGCCACATAAATAAGCAGGAGGATATTTATGCACCTATTTGTTTGTTTATCCTGAGAGGACTTAAAGCCTGAGAACTTTAAATTCCTCTACACCAGAAGAAAACAATTGACAAAATAGATAAATACAAAAGGGTAAGCTTGTTCTACAAAAAGTAGAAAGAAAAAGAACTAAAAGTAGGACAATAATTTAGTAGTAGTAATGGTAATAGCACTAATGTTAACACAATCCTAATGCAAAAATGCAATACAAAACTTATATAGATACATATGGTCCGTAATAGTTCTGCCTTGCAATCAACATTTAGTGAAATACTAAAACAGACTCAAGAGGTAAAGAAAGCCAACCTAAAGTTACTGCCAAAGAAGAGAAAACGTGTAAAAATAATTTACATCCTCTTAATAAAGTGGCGCAGACTCCAAAAGGGTAGCAACGTTGTTAATACAGATCTAGTCTTGCATATAAATTATGAATCAAAATGGTTCCCTGTGGTTTATGCAATATTCCAACATACCGATAATCGCGTTACGATTTATCTTTTAATTCTAGTGAGCAAAACAGGACTACAACTTCTAGAATGTACTAGTTTTGTATAGAATGCGGTAGTTTGACAATCGCAGTAGATTACAGTGATACATCGGGCATGGAGGTAGATTGAAGGTGGCTTATATAATTACGCTGGGGCCGCCTTTGATGTGTTGCTCCAACGTGTAATCACATACTGACAGGATGTCCACTACCCCCAAACCACAGAGATAGCATGTAGGATATTGCACTGGCTCCATTAAAATGCATTATATAACACAGTCCTTCGCCGTTGTGACCAAAGTCATTCAGGTCCTTTCCATTTGCAGATGGTTACAATGAATGTTTCATTCAAAAGAACTGTGAATACAAACGGACTTAAACTGAATCATAGGGTTCCAAAATAAGTTATCCAGCCTCACATTAAGTTGCTAATTCCAGTATTTTACAAACGTTTTATAAACTAATGATTAAACAGCAGTGTAAATAAATGACAGTTGAAATTACAATAAAACCAATTGGCCTATAACCATGTATCAGCGATACGTCCATTGTTCGAACACCAATATTTATATGTAAAATGACCTTTTGAGAGTTATTTACTAGGTTATTAAACCCGCATTGAGGAACAGTCAAGCTTGAGGGAGTGAGTGATGATTGATTTGTCAATCATAAGCCCAGGAAACTCTAGAAGTAATTTATTTATTCCACTTTCTGGTTTAAATTTAAAAAATTTGCATTAAATAGGACTATCTATTTTAATTCTTTGAAAGCTTCTAATTTGTGTATTCCGTAAAATCCAAGACTCCAATTAACTTGGATGCGTACGACTTCTGAACATATTTCTGCAGGTCGTTGAATATAATGTGTACACTCGTATTGTGATATCTTCTCTTATAAAGCAAGTAAGCACCGCAGTTGAGATCGCATGCTGCACGTGCAGAACTGAAGAAAATTCATTAAAACAGCTGTATTCGTGGTTCCGTGATTCCATTATATCTATCTTCTCTTAGACTAATAAAATATTCGTTATCATGTCAAAAGACCAGGTGAAATATTTTGATAGTAATTCTGCAAATTCTTCGTTATATTCTAATCCCTTCAGTCGTAGTTATTTTTGCTTGTAACGCTTCTTGGGTCTTGACTCGTTCTACATCATACGTTCAGTATCCAAAATGATAAAAAGTATGTTAGTTTAAGTTTTGTATTTCTTATTTTTATTTAATACACATATTTAGAGAAATATCATATATATTGCAATTTATGTACTTGTTGAAAGCAAAACCTTTAGTGAAAGCAGTACAGTTGAGGAAGTTGTCGCTGTTGTTTGAACAACGTATGTTTCGAACTCTCGAGTGGTCAACAATCGTATCGATGTTTCGTAACGGACGGAGCTAGCGGAAACGAGTTAAAAGTTTCAATAATTGACTGATGCACGTTGCTCTGTAAGACAATAAGCCTTGAGAAGTTTAATGGACATCTCTCAAGTGGATCGTTCACTCGGTAACAAATGGACCTTATTCGACTTTATGTCTTAGCTATTCATCCTCTAACGTCGTTCGTTATACCTTATTTTCTCGACACCAAGAACGTTTTGCCACTGTTTTAAATGGTTTATATATCTGACAGTTAATTTAGACTAAATGAGCTCATATTTAAAAGTTTCATTCAAGTTTCAATCCAATATTTTGACCCGGTATAGCAAATTGCCAACACACTACACATTTTGAAATTGGAAACACTACAATGTACAAAACTATCTCCTAAATTACAAAATAAATATTGTTTGATGCATTGAAGCATATTTTGCCAGTGTTTAGGAACCAACATTATTATCTGTCCAGAATTAGCGCACAATCAATACATTATTTAAACCCACTAATGTTTTCCAGCGCCTCATGTATCCTTATTGTTTCTCTTCACTTTATTAGGTATAGTTTAATATACTAGGAGATAAATAAAGAAATTAAAATTTTCGTCGCTACATGATTGTGTACCAGAGGCTGACAGTGCGGTTTAGTGCATAGAAGTCTACCTCAGTAGGAGCAAATCGTGATCAACCACATCTGAGGACTCGCAAAAGAGATGAAAAGTTCGATCAATATAGTGTTCGTTACCACCTGTGCCGTGTCTTTATAAGAATATTTAATTTTTTTCTTTGCAAGGCTTCAAATGGCTCTGGGAAACTATAGTAGGGATGCCAGATAATTTAAAAAAAATACAATTTTAACCTAACTGACATTTCTTTATTGATTACTTGAATTCCTTAACTTTTAAAAGATATAAATATTTTTGATTCTATGAATTACATAATTTGAGTTTTTAGCATCAGAAAAATATCCTTGGAATAGTGAACAAATTGTTTTCGAGACAAAGAAATATATTTGCCTCAAGTTTCTGCATAGGTCCATGATTTTACTTCATAATATGAGTTTTACCATACTGGCGTGGCCTGCTGTGCGTAGCCTAGTCTTGCTGGATCGTCCCTTGTTGACTGGGAGAAAACTGACTTTCCACTGCCTGTTTTTTTATTTTTTATTTTTATTTTTTTTTAATTTGTTTTTATTTCTTTTTAAATGGGGGCAGCCTCACACCCGCCACCCCCAGTGATGATCGTCCGCCTGGAAGCTACATCGTCTCCCCAAGCACATGCGGTTAGTAACCTAATAGGCAGCTAATGGGAAGGGTGCTGTAATGTTAATATACGTGCATTGGCATTCAAAAGGGGGGATTTGTTTGTTATTTTTGGGTTCCGCTAAAGCACCCCGGTTAGTATCAGTTAATTCTACTCTTGCTAGCATGGAGACCATACTAGCGTGTCTGTTGGCTTTACGGGCGCCAGCCATGACTGAGCCTTGACTGACGCCCGTGGTTAGATCGTGCAACATGCATAGGGATTAGTCTAACGGGATGCATTAAGAGCTACGGTTAAAATTAAATGAGATGAAGGTGGTGCTATGTGTAAGCGAAATGGTAATGTGGCGTGGCCACTGCCTGCCATGCCATGCCATGCCATGCCATGTGGTGCTGATTGGCTGTATACAGCCAGAAGGTTTTTTGCTGCGTGCCCACCCGTTAAGGGTTTTACCGCAGGTAAGGTAGATTTCGGGAAGTTATAGGGTAAAATGTGGGTTTTTAGAATGGTGTTATTTATGAGGTTACTAGATTACCTGGGGGTTGAAGGACAGGATGCAACACCTTGCAACCTGGTGTTTTTATTTGTAACTATGGGGAAATAATTTTGATGCCAAGCAGCTTGGAAGGATTATGTGGAGCTCAGCTTTGGCTGCTGTTCGGATTAGATCCTAGGTTATCTCGGATGCCCGCAAGCCATGCAGCGTAACCAGTGCTGTCTAGAGCGACGTCTTTGTATACTTCCAGGCGATGTTTGAACCCGGCGCACACCAAAAGGGTAATCCTGTTCTACAAGGTGTGTGCTCCGAAATTATTTCTAAAATATTGAACAGGGTGTGCCGTATTGCAATGTGGAGTTATATAATGACAAGGGATGTATCGAAGTTCTCCATGCAGGGATTTGCCTCCGATTTTGTGGCTTTCTTCCGATTTATTCCGAGGTTCAGCTTCTGCTTTACAGGAAAGTGGGCAAACCCAAGTCCAAACTAGACATATAGATGATATAAGGCTACAACTGATTCGTTTAGACACACTTTGGCTGCCTGTCTGCTGTTGATGTTTTAGAACATGGGCGGTAATATGGGAGAGATAACTGTGAACTCCTGTAGATACACAATTGCTGAGCACTCGTATGATGTATCTGCCTATTTCCAGGAAAAAATGGAATTTCGCTATCTCAATGTTCTATCCATGTGTGGCCATAGCCTTTATACCTTGTCATGTGTTACAGTTCGCCTTGAGCGTGAGAGATATTTGTTTCTTGTAACGTGTTACAGTTCGTCTTGAATTACAATCTCACTGTCTCACAGAGCGTCTCGAACTTTTATGGCTACTTGCAGCATCATAGACAGAAAGAGCTTCTTTGTAGCTTTTAACGACTGCTTTTCCTATATCCGGCTCCACAGGCGGTGACACTAATAATGAAATGAGCAGGAAGCACTTGTAGAATGAGATGGTGGTGGAAACCGGAGCAACCGGAGGAAACCGACGCCTACGCCGCTATTTCCACCACAAATCTCATAGGCGGTCGCCTGAGATCGAACCCGTGCCGTTTTGGATAGAATCGGGTGGTTTAACCACTCGGTCACCGCACGGAATAAGAAAGAGATTGTTCAATAACAGATATCTTCGTGTCTTGTAACGTGTTACAGTTCATCTTGAATTAAAATCTCAGTGTCTCATAGAACGTCTCGAAGCTTTATGGCTGCTTGAGGGTTCATAAACAGAAAAAACGTGCTCAAAAATAGAGAGATCTTCGCGTATTGTAACCTGTTACACTTTGCCTTGTGTTACACTCTGGAGTCTAATACCGCGTCTCGACTGTTTATGGCCATTTTGAGAGTTCAGAAAGGATGTTTTCAAATGAGATGCCTTCATGACTTGTAATATTTACAGTTCATCTTCATTGTCATTGTCTCAGTGTCTCTTGGAACGTCTTGATTCTGTTTGGTTATTCTGAGGGTTTTTAAGCATATGATCCTGAAGGGGGGATCTTAATGCCTGTAGTACAATTTGTCTTGAATTATTTCTGCAATGAATTTTACACCTTTGCGCGATAAATGTGTTCCAAAGATCAAGAAGAGGAAATAGGTATAAAATTTCTTTATCTGACAGTAATTGAGCAGGCACTCATTACTTTTAAACATTACTTGAGATAAATGTGAACAGTGATAATGATCGCGAAAATCGTTGTCCGACCACGAACAATGGTAAAGAAACGAGTCGAGACTGCAAAATAAATCTCCGCAATCTAGAGAAGTAACAAGTCTGTCTTTGTTTATGTCATTGAGTTCTATTTGTATTCCTTGTTCAGAAAAGGACGCTAAGGCAACAGTTGTGAAATTTTATAAAGGGCGGGCATCTTTCTTGGTTACATTGGAAGCTTTTTCATTTATAGGTGGATATATGAAAGGAAATCAGTTAGGAAATCAAGTTTGTTAGTGATGGCAATTTATGACAACGGGCTTTGGAAATTCTGTTTATAAAGGGTCATCGTGGTGCAATATGTGCAATTTCGTCCATTGAAGAAAGCAGATATATAAGAATACTAACATTCTCACATTGGTTTCACAATCGCATGTGTATGATACAGAAATTTTCAGCACAGCAAAAGAACTAGTAAAGTTATTCAAAATAGATTCATTAGATATAAACCCTTCTCACACTAAAACACGAACCAGAGTAAATTTAAGCTACAAGTTTGGTCTAAATAGATTCTACTCTACATTTTGATAGTATAAGATACATGGACGCTGTAGCACAAACTATTAGTGCACTATCTCATTCATAAGCAATTGCCAAAGATGTTTACCCATTGACAATATTGTGTTGCAAAAACCTTCAGGAAGCCTTGGACTAGCAGATATAAAAATACGTGTAAAACTGTAAACATTAATTTCACAGCTACAAAATAGGGTAAATGTGGCACGAAAATGGTTTACAATAACCTATCGTGTTTGTGAGTTGAGTATAACTATGCTCCTATTTTTTTTTTTTTTTTTTTTTTTTTTCACTTCCGAACTACAGACACCCATATAACTTATCTTCAAGATATTCCATCACTAAACGCCTTAGGTTACCTCAAATATCTCCTTGCTTCTGTGAAATAATATGATCAGAGCTTATATCTTGTCAAGATTTTAATACAGAACTTCACGATAAAGACACCGTTCTTAAATTGCAACCTTTCAATATTTTTCACGTATTTCCAAGATTATGAGAAATAATAGTATTCCTTGTTGGCTGCGAATTATGCAGTGGCCTGGTGAATTTTTAGTGGAATACAAAAAGGAAAAAAATGAAATATTCGTGGACAAGAGTGGCAGTTATATGTCTATTCAAATTGGTTGGTTTCAAAAGCACCTGTTCTTGAACTTTTAAATCACTACCAGTAATTTTTTCTTTAATGTCATGCCATGAAGTAGCATATTTTCCTTTTTCATCCCATTTCTTTTTGTTTTGTTATTCTTGCAATTTATGTAATTACAAGCTTCAAAACAGCACGCAGTAGTGCTATGTCGGATATGTCCACTGATTACACTGTATGCCCTTTTCGAGTGGTTCTCCCGCAGGGATGTTCAGCTGCGCTGCATTATTTGTACGGCATCAACGAATTTCAAACTGGTCAATTGTAGGGACCCCGCCATCTGAATTGTCGTGACTCTTTGGGGCGGCCACCCTCTGTCTCCTCCTGCCTCATCCTAAATCCTGATGATGCACCACTTAGGGCATAGTTACAATAGATCAAGACTGGAACTCCTTGGCGAATTCCCTCCCTAGTCCTATCCAGTCTAATTATTGGATAATTTTCTTCACAATGCGAAAAATTAGTATTTTACTCTAATACTCTAATGTAAGTAGCTTACAAAATTACGATTTTATCCGAAGATTTTGAACCATGTAACAGATCCGATTAGCGCTGCTAAATTATCACTTTTTCCGCAAACAAATATAAATATTGGTAAGAGATGTTTGCTATACCTAGCACATGCCCGCCTCGGTAGAGTAGATGGTAGCGTGTCTGCCTCGCGTTCAAGAGGTTCCGAGTTCGAATTTCTTTATGGGCGAGTTACCTGGATAAGGTTCTTATCCGGGGTCAAGTAACCTGAAAGACGAATATGTCGGGTGGATATTCTATGGACCCCGGGCTCATTTCAGCATCATTTCACCCATCCCATTCATTGTCTGATAAGACTTAACGTTGGAGGAAATAAATTACAAACTCTTGCTGAAGGTGCTTACTTTCAGATGTTTCTTGCATATGATTTTATTGCATAAACATTTTAGCTGTAAACAATTGACTTTGTTGCTACCAAGGCTGCTTAATTCGAGCTGCTGAACTTATTAAAATATCGTAAAAAAATCCCATCTGCGGGGGTATATATAAGGGATCGATTATGATGATTATTCCACAATAGTTATTTTTACAATTCAGAAAAACGGGAAACTTCTCAAGTCGTTATTTCAATGTAGGAATTCCTTTTTCATTTTATGTACAAATTTATTAGGACATCTTTTGAAAAATAGCACATATGTTTTTCCTTTGCACAATGGAAAATAAAACAGCATACTAATATGTAAGAGTGAATTATGACTTGTGGTTATTAACGTCTCTTATATGCGTATTCAAATTATAGCAGTTTGAAAGTTCTTTCTGCATTAAGGAATGCAGTCACTAACTTCACAGTTTCCAGTAGAAAGTTACTTGAGGCGTAAAGCTGAAAGGAAAGGATTTGCTTCATTCATCTTGTTGATATCTTCTGGTATTCCCCAGGCAGCCTTAGTCGGGCTAGTCTGGATTTCTACTCTCAACCTCAACAAATACTCGTACTTGATTCCTATAGAGAAAGTGTAGTGTGAGAAACCAAAATAGAGCGTTTTAGTATCGTGAGCCGTTATTTACTTGCTTCTCATTTAAATGAATGTAACTTTATGAACATAGTACCATAAAGACAAATTTTTCCTTGATTCACTCAAAATCATTGACCTAATTATTTATTGCACTCTGAATTAGAATGGTAGATAGATGAGAAGTAAAGCCATAAGAGAAAATATAAACCTGTAGAAGATACTGTAAACAGTAACAGCATTATTGTGTAGAAGCCTTAACGTTTGCGGCTCATATTAGGGTGGTGCTGGTTTCAATTTCTGTCGAAGGTGAGTCGACGTTTTCTTTTGTCAGTAGCCAGGTGCTGAGGTTATTTTATCCATCTACCATAATTTCCTTTGCCTTGCTTCCCTAAGGAGAGTCTTGTCTATTAAAGCGGGGATTCCGCTAATGCAACCTGCGGATTACTGTGCGTCGGACCCCGGGAGACAGGATGAGACGAAAATCCAGCACTAATCCAAGAGTACGAATGTGCACGAAATAGTGGGATGCTTTCAGGAGAGTGAATGAAATATTATTCATTGATGTATATTCAACTGGCCGTTGACAGTAATTCGATTTTGTTAATTCAATGAGAGGGGGCACTGAATTATATTAGCAATTCTGCATATCGACGTTAAGCATGCCAACATCTAACAAAACTAAATAAAGTTTAACAAACTGATTTTGTATATAGTTATACTTTCTATTGATAGTTTTCTGTTATTAACTGTTGACTCTCCATAAGTTATTACCAGATATCGAAACTTGGACACCCATGCAACAGGTTAGGTATGACTGTACTTTAAGTACAAATTTGTTTACTGTGCTTGAGTTGTCATGGTCAGCAAGGGAAAAGAGATCTGCAAGCCAAAGTAACCAATATGAATGCGACGCAACACTCGACATGCTACCTCTCTGTCACATTTCGAAATGCTTAAATAAATATACGAGGGTCGGCTGAAAATTAGCGGGGATCACAATAATAATAAAAAGAAACATTAAAATTCTGTTCTTTATTTCTCAACATAATCTCCAGAAACGGTAATACATTTGTCATATCGATGTTATAATTTAATTAAACCATCTCTGTAGTGCGATTTAAAATGGTCCTCAAAATAGCTGGTTTATTGCGTCGATGACCTCTTCGTTGCTGTGATTTCTTCGTCGTCCAAGAAATATTTTGGGGTTTGGGAGCAGGTAGTAGTTGAAGCAATTCGAACTTTAATTCGCACATTTTTCCATTACGAAGACTGAAGAATAGTTCGGAGTACTGTCGTAAAATAATTTTTTTTTTCTGTGTCAAACGAAGTCATTTTCTTTTAACCTCATCACTGAAGCTTTGCAGTCAACTTGTGAAGTAATCACCAGTGATACTTTTACCCTTTTCCAACTAATCAGTAGAAATAATTCCCTGTGTATCCCAAAAAGTACTCGCCATAATCTTGTTAGCTGGCAAAATTGACTGCCTTTTTTTGCAGATACCCATTGGGAAATACAATATTAACTTTTTTCTCTTAGGCTTCTCTTGATTTATGCTTCAACAGTTTGTTCTTCAATGATACATATGTATTTTTACACAGTTAGGCTTTCGATGCACTACAATATATTATCCAAAAATCTTATAAGCAAATCTCCTGTGACTTTCACTTAAATTTTGTATGCATTGCGAGAAGTTGTAAGCTGAAGTACTTGTTGCGCAATTCATTAGTTTTATTATTTTCTGGTTAACTATTTCCTTAAACAAATCCGTGATTACACAACTTCTATGCAGAACAGAAATTGGATAGGACCCGCTCTATTATGGGTTTCAAATCGGAAGAGTTCTGGAGTCCAGCTAATCAGATGCCGTATCACACTCAGCGTTGCCAGTTTCTTACCCTCACCAATGTTGTACTTCCCTCTCTCTCCCACACTCATACAACATGCAGGTCTGCTTGGCTCTAGACCTAAGGGTAAGAAAATTATATTTTACCAAGTTTTACAATGATTCATCTGTCAAAATCAAAATTGGAAAAAGCATTTTCGCAAATTATGTATGTTTCTAAATACTATAACTATAATTATAGTATATGAATTACCTGTTTTTATAATCCAATGGAACTGCCAGTGGCTCATCCACATCGCTGTCCATGTCACTTCTCCGATAAGAGACAATTCGTCATTGTCACTGTCTTCATCGTCAGAATCTTGCAAATTTATGATTATAGGTTCCAAAATATCGTCACGTTCTGTCTTAAAATAGTCTTCTTTAAGGTTTTCTGCATGCCTTACGCAGTTTTCCCAGTCCTGTTGTGTTACCTTGTCAATTTATTTGTGAACAAGTCGTTCAACGTCCGTCAGTTAAAATGTATTATTTCTGTTTGCAACCCCCCTTTTTATTTGAGCTCACACCAAATCAATTGTACTATTTTGGCAGTGGTAAGGTGGGAGGCGTATTACCTCGTGTCCCATTTCAATTGCAAGTTGATCCAGCTGATACACATTTTCCGTGTTTTTAAACGGAAGTACCCTTTTCAATAACTCATTTTTAGTTTCTGTTTCCGAAAATTCAACCCCCCTTTTTGTAATCATTCAACAATTTCGTTTTTTCTGCTGGCCGAGTTTGGTATTTTATTTGCAATAACCGAATTATACGGTGTATTATCCACTATAATAATTCTTCCCTATTTTAAATAATTCAATAATCTGTTAAGAAACCATTCTTTAAATGTATCAGCTTTCATCTCTTCGTGATAGTCTGAGGTACCTTTGGAGAGAAAACTCCATTTCATTTCTGACAGGAACACTGTCTTAGCGGATCCAGCATGACAAATGATGAGCCGACTGCCTTTTCCAACAGGTAACCTTTAGGCCACCCTTTTTTGAGGAGTCTTGCTAGACTGACTTTTGAGTGTGGTTTTTATTTACCCATGTCTCGTCTAAGTAAAAGATAGATCTCGCATCACCAGAATGTCTAATTTCATGCATTTTGCGTAAGAATCTTAATCTTTCCGCAACAATGTCACTCCTCTCCATTAAAAATTGACGCCAATCATTTGTCTTTCTGTACCTGAGCCCTAATCCCCTCAAAACTCTGATAGTCGATGATTTTGACCCAGTGTATGAAATTTTAGTTCCAGAGCGCAAGTTATTTTTTGTATAGTTGAAAGTTCACCTTGGTCATAAAACTCGAACACAGTTCTACGTACAATGTCCTTGTCAAAGTCACTTAAATTCGTAACCCTCTTCGGAGGACCAAAATGTTTCCTGGGCGACACAAACACCTGGGCACCACTGGGATAAAAGTTTCTTGCCTCTCCACAAATGCGGGACACACTTGTTTTATCTACACCACATGCTTCAGCAGTAAGCCGTTGAGCATTTTTGAAATCAAGCTGATTTCTATATCCCTCATTGCCCAATTTTTTGAAGAACGTGTACACCTTAAAAACAATACTTCGAGCCTGACTTCGCAATACCTGACTTTTTGACTCGCCACTAAATTCACCGCAAGAAGCCATTGCACTATTTAGCTCTTACTCTACTGTTGTGTAAAGAACAACTGAATATTATTGATCTGAACTCTCCAGAGTAAATAAACACTTATCAGCATTCATTCATAAATATAAGCATACAACATTCCACAGGCTAACAGGATATTGAGTGTTTGCTCTTTCCCGAATTTAGCACCTTTACTTATTCAACGTAATTCTTTTATCCCGTCAGGTCAATAGTTTAAATTTCAGTTCTGAATAATTAAAAATAGATGTGTATACATACACACCAACCAATTTGACCTCTCTAGAGGACATAAAGATTACGAACCATTCGTAAACAAAGATATAATGTGACCAGACACGTTCTGCCAGAACAGGAAGTTTACTGTTTCCTCTCGCTCGAATGTAACACCCTGGCTTATTCAAAGTAATTCTTTTATCACATCATGTCAAACATTTAGGTTTCAGTTCTGAGTAATTACAAATATACGTACACGCATGCACGCCAACCAATAATGCTATTCATTACAGTGCTTACGTCGCGATGTATTGTTATAATTCAGGTAACAGTGTTTTATTTATGTGTATTAGAAAAACTATTTAAGATAAAAATACGGGTTTTTCATAGTTATGTTGGATACATTACTCACTACCTTCTACATGGATCAGTTTTGGCAAAATCTGAACTTTCGTCTTAGCGCGAATAGTATTTCATACATATTGATTAGGTTGGCGCTCCTCACACACCACTTAGCGGGAATGCAATACGACAACACCGCAGGACTCCGATTGGTTGCTCACCTAGTAGCGCTCAAGGACAAACACCTTCCCATTTGAAACACATAATAATATTTTAAATAATGGACACTACAGGTACATTATAAGGGCAGCTAACATGAAATCATATCTATCTCACATCGGTGTCCAAGTTTCGTTGACTGGATATAACTAGAACCCGGATATTTAGGTAGAATATTCCTTCACTTTAGGTTTCTGATATGTTTAAATTGAGTTTCTTAGCTTTTCATGATTAAAATGGGGTTTTAAATGTTTTGTTTATCACATTTACTTATAATTTTCCTTTCTGTCTACCTATTTGTAAGATTTATTAATGAACTTATTTCACAAAAGCAGATATTGTCAAAGATATTCAGTGGGCCTGATCCGCCAACCCGACAGCCGGTCTCACGCCCACATACCCAAGACAGAAATGGGCGATCATTCAACCGATACGGGCAGGAAATGTGGTCAGCATCTCGGCACCTCCAGCCGGAAAGTTGTCTTTCATGACCAGGGTTCACTCCCTAGCCTAGCTCCTCGCGATGGTGTGTGGACACCGGTCCTATACCTGGGACTTAAAATCCGCACCCGCAATTGTGGGACCGATTTCGTGAGCATTCCGGGCGCAAGGAACCAAAGCTCAACGTCAAGCTTACTACGCCAGGGCGTATTTATATATTCTTAGAGGCAAAGTTATTAATCGAACACCTCTTTGCGTACTGTTTTACACACGAAATTAAACATTATTCCAAGTCTTAATCTTTTGCTTGACACTATCGGGTAACACAATTACTGTAAATATCATTGCACTCTTATGGGACAAA
Organism: Mantis religiosa; assembly: GCA_030765055.1. Taxonomy (NCBI): domain Eukaryota; kingdom Metazoa; phylum Arthropoda; class Insecta; order Mantodea; family Mantidae; genus Mantis; species Mantis religiosa. Next base: position 126,805,282 of record CM060950.1, read on the forward strand.
CGGCATAACCAACATAATTCTGGTAACATCTAGCAAGGGAGTAAGAGGAAATGGGCACAAAATTGGGAAAAAAAAAATGTTGTTTTATCTCCAACGCATATTGTTATCGAGCAAGGTGTCTTCGTGCGAAGCTCTCATTCGGAATGTAATGTATCTGATATAGTTTCTTCGTCATTTACCCTGTTAGACAAGGCTGGGGTGGTTTCTCTCACCAAGGATTTTCGTTTACAACATTTCGCTTAAAATTTCAGATTTCAAATAAGATTTTGTGTCATCCACCGTCGTTTGGTGTCCAACAGATGACGAACATGCTTGCTCGTTTGAAACTTTTTTCTCAGCTCTGCCAGATGGGAGTTTTCCTTGAAGGTGAGCTGAGTTCTCCCCTATACCACTAGAAACCAAGTCTCAGGAGCCTATTTGTATGTCCTTGAACGTTTCCTTCCCAATTTTTTTACCCAAATATCAGTTCATTTCATCTATTATCTACGTGACCGCCTGTGGTAGTACATATTCTAAGGACGAGCACTAAATACTACTAAAGGCTCTTGAAATCATTAAGGATTTCTGCACACCTGAATCGTCCCGACTGCCTACGGCCTACTGCCTCCTGAAGAACATTCAGCTCTTCCGTTCCACGTGGAAGTGGTAAAAGCAAATAGTCCTGGTAGGCAAGAATTCTCATATATTAAAATAAATGTTTAATAAAATGACGCAATGTGCCAAAATGAAATACATGCTTTATACTCGTACTATAAACGGTTCATTAAGTTTAAGTTGTGAATAGCTAAAGATAATGACTTATAAGTCGCTGAGAATATTGTGTAGCTTTAAATGAATCAAATTGATTCTCGAACTGCTTTAACAGAATTTTCAGTTGGTGTAACTTTTATTCAGACACAAATTGTGATCAACATAGTATATAAAATGTAAGAAATTATATCGCTTAGTATTCCAGATTAACTTTTGATTTATCTGAAATTTAAATTCAATGGAAAAACATAAAGTAGATGTAATAATTATAAAATAACAAGACTTGGATGAATATTATAAAAATCTCTGGAACAAAGAAAAAGATTAAGAAGAAGAATAGTAATATTGGGAAATGGATAAATTATTTAGAATATAAGTAGACAAGTTCTAAATAAAAGTATTAACTAAAAGCATTGTGAAAATCAGAAATAGGAAACCTTTCGGAATTGATAATATTAATAGAGCATTACTTAAATATACCTCTATAAAACCAAAGATAGCTAAAATAATATCAATTTTTAAAAAAGGTGAAAAAACGAGGCCTGAAAATTACAGGGGCCTACAAAATACATGCCAAAGTAGTAATTGCGCGGTTAAATAAAATAGCAGAGGAAGAGGTACCACTGACAATGTTTTACTTTGAAACAAACTATATTAAAAGAAAAGAACAAAATTTAGGGATGCACTTACTATACTATATTGACTATTTTAAAGCTACTGACAAAGTATCATGAACGGTACCTACTGTGGAAGATTTTAAAAGGTAGAGGCATACCATTACAATTAATTGAAGTCACAAAAGATATGTATATTGATTGATGAAAAAATAAAAAATAAATGAAAGAGAACCAATGATAGTTAACAGTGGTGTAAGACAAGTTTGCCCATTATTAACTGCACTGTTTAATGTGTATATTTAAAAAATCAGTAATAATTTGGCTATTTGTTTAATGGAGGGATTAATGTTTCAGGAGTTAAACTGAAAACTATGTTATATGCAGATCATCAGATACTAATGAGAACAAATTAAGGTAACCTGCAGAAAATGTTACACTCTTTAAATAAAATTGCTAGAACCATGTTCTTGATCATGATTGATGAGCTGAAGTGGAAATTAAAATGGAAATGTGAAACGTGGTATCCAATGTGGGTTGACCAATGGGCTGGAAGATCTGATTTTTGCAGACGATTTGTGTCTCCTGTCTGAGGCTTATTGTGAAATGAAAGCAAAGATTGAGGATTTGGTGGTAGAAGGAAGAAAGTTAGGGCTAACGATAAACTCAAAGAAGACCAAGGCCCTAAGGATTAACTCCAACATACTGGATCCATTTGTCTTCGCAGACAAACCTGTAGAAGATGTGGATAGCTTTCCTTACTTGGGCAGTGTGGTGGCCAAAAATGGAGGAGTGACAAAGGATGTCTTCTAACGTATCCAAAAAGCAAACGGTGCCTTTTTATGGCTTTGTCCTTTGGAAAAAAGTAGAATATCTATGAAGACCAATCTTCGCCTCTTCCGGAGTAATGTCAGTTCTGTCCTGTTGTATTGGCCTGAGACTTGAAAGATGTCTGAAGCAATCACCTCCAGGCTCCAGACCTTTGTCAACCGCTGTTTAAGAAATATCCTATACATTCACTGGCCAGAAGTAATCTCCAACCAAGAACTTAGGAGGACGGGTGAAATAGAAATCAACATACAAATAAAGCGGCGGAAATTGAAATGGATCGGGCTTATCCTGAGGAATGAAAAGGAAGCCATCGGGACAGAGGCATTTGATTGGAACCCGCAGGGTACTAGGAGGAGAGGGAGACCCAAGCAAACGTGGCGCAGATCTGTATATCTGGAGGCAATGGAGGAAGGCAAGACCTAGAGTGAGGTGAGGAGGTTGTCGGCAACCTCCTTGATGGAGATGCTTCATTGATGTCTTATGTTCCATGAGGGACAACAGGCAATGATAATCCTCATCATTGAATATGGAATGAAAATATCAGCAAATAAATCCAAAACTAAGGCTTTTAGAAGCCGCGCCAGGGCTGAGTAGTTAGACCACTTGGCTCTCATCTAGGCACCCCAGGTTCAATCCCAGGCGACCGCAAAGTGAGATTCGTGGTGGAAAACATATTGCTGGGACGTGTATTCTCCAAGTCTTCCGGTTTCCCCCTCCAGTATTCCACCGATTGCTTCGTCATCTTTCATATCGCCTCATCTCTCTCGTACTTCCACTTCCGGCGATGTGCTGATCACATAGTCCGGAATCTCTCTAATCGGGAAACCTCTGATCCTAAACCGGCTGCTACGGGCCTCCACTTTGCGAGGTTTAGAAGTCCCTATGTTCCACTTAAGGAATTATAGGAATTCATCCAAGCATGGCTTTTAGAGGAATTAATCCAATTAGATAAAATTTATGTTAGACAATATAATAATCGATGAGATATCACATTTCAAGTATTCAAGGTGTAATGCCCGTACCAGGGAGAAACTGATGTAATAGACGGGCCCAAATGACCTTGATGTCGACGGGCCCTTAAAAACCACACTCACTCACTCACTCACTGATGTAATAGAGAAAATAAATAAATTTAAAAAATGTAACAGGCATACTAAAAAGAACATTAAAAGATAAGGTCAGAAGAGACTGCATAGTAAAGTTGTACAAATCTATGGCAGTACCAACTCTGATATACGGATCAGAAACATGGACATTAACAAAGGACATAGTACTAAAATGTGGACATCAGAAATAAATTTGTAAGAGCAAAGCTGGGCAGAAGAGACAAAAAAGCGCAGGCAAGAGGGAAGAGTTAAAAGTAGAAGAAAGAAATTATATTATTGCTAACAGAAATAAATGGGAAAAACATGTTAAAAAGAATAATAATAACAGAATGCGTAAAATAGCCATAAACCAGAACGGTTTGAAAATTCCAAAAAAGTATAGTAGTACAAGTAGTAGTAGTAACTGTAGTACGAGTAAAAGAAAAAGATTAACTTTTGAAATTTGTAATTCCACCGCGGTATAGCAAGTAATGGTTTTGACTCTGAAACATGAGTCTGCCTCACTTTCAAGGGGTCTCCAGTTCGAATATCGGTCAGGGTGAGTTACCTGCATAAGGTTTTTCCGGGGTTTTCCCTTATCCTTCAAGACGAATGTCGGGTAACCCTAAGCTCTATGGACCCTGGGCTTATTTGAGCATCATTTCACCCATTCCATTCATCGTCCGATATGACTTAAAGTTGGAGAACGATATGACTTAACGTTTTTGTAAAATTACAAAAAAAAAAAAAAAAAATAGATCGTCCATACATCGTCGTTCACCTGAGCAGTGGCCACCACCACCACCACCACCGCCCCCTCCACCACCGCCACCACCACCCCCCCACCACCACCACCGCCACCACTACCACCACCACAACCACCGCCACCACCACCAATTATTATTATTATTATTATTATTATTATTATTATTATTATTATTATTATTATTATTATTATTATTATTATTATTATTATTATTATTATTATTATTATTATTATTATTATTATTATTATTATTATTATTATTATTATTATTATTATCATTATCATCATCATCATCATCATCATCATCATCATCATCATCATCATCATCATCATCATCATCATCATCATCATCATCATCATCATCATCATCATTATTATTATTATTATTATTATTATTATTATTGTTGTTGTTGTTGTTGTTGTTCTTGCATACGGATACCTAAGTTATCAAAAAATGGTGTTACATAAGTACACGCTAGCAATCTTCTCTGAGCTATGAAACTGTTCATTTTAAAGAACTACTAAGTCCTTCGCATTTCTGAAATATTTCTTCAGTTTTGTTTTGTTTTATGCAGGGTGTGGCTTTTGAACATAAACTCATTTCTTTCTTATGTATAAAATGGATAAGTAGTTATGTGTACTAATAAACGCAATTCTTCGCATATTTGCTGTGGCATTTCAAGTCCATGCTTCAGAGCCATTTTCCCTTCTGCTACTAGGGTGTATGCGGATGTCTGACTAACCGTAACAGCTCGCTTTTCTCCCACCCCAACTCATCACATTCCAGCGCTGTAGACGAACATTTCTTCGGCAAGAATTCCCTTATAATGCTGTTGGCATTACTTCTTCATGTTGAGGCAAACTAAATGCTGAAAATCTAAATGTAATTAAAGTCTTTAGCAAAATGTTCGCAAGACATAAAAGTTTGGTGAAGAGTTAAGTAAGTTGGAACTTCAAGTTGAAATATTTAAACAACTCAAAGAATTTTAGGTCTGTAAACGTAATAAAAATTTAACAGAATGCGCAGTTTTCCTGAGTCTGATGGTCGCTATTCTTCTTCTTCTTCTTCTTCTTCTTCTTCTTCTTCTTCTTCTTCTTCTTCTTCTTCTTCTTCTTCTTCTTCTTCTTCTTCTTCTTCTTCTTCTTCTTCTTCTTCTTCTTCTTCTTCTTCTTCTTCTTCTTCTTCTTCTTCTTCTTCTTCTTCTTCTTCTTCTTCTTCTTCTTCTTCTTCTTCTTCTTCTTCTTCTTCTTCTTCTTCTTCTTCTTCTTCTTCTTCTTCTTCTTCTTCTTCTTCTTCTTCTTCTTCTTCTTCTTCTTCTTCTTCTTCTTCTTCTTCTTCTTCTTCTTCTTCTTCTTCTTCTTCTTCTTCTTCTTCTTCTTCTTCTTCTTCTTCTTCTTCTTCTTCTTCTTCTTCTTCTTTTTCTTCTTCTTCTTCTTCTTCTTCTTCTTCTTCTTCTTCTTCTTCTTCTTCTTCTTCTTCTTCTCCTTCTCCTTCTTCTTCTTCTTCTTCTTCTTCTTCTTCTTCTTCGTCTTCTTCTTCATTATTATTATTACTTTATTAATTTTTATAATCATAGTTACCAACAAGCACTGCGTGGATTTAGAACAGGAAGGTCAACAACTGTTTAAATGCCTTTTTCTTAATGGCCAAATACTGGGGAAGAGAATAGAATTTAATCCTAAATTAAATTTATCATTTATTGATTATGAGAAGGTATTCAGTAATGTTAGATAGTCAAAACTATGAGAGGCAATAATTCAGAAAGGAGAACCTCCTCAAGTAATAAGCTCAATATACAGTCTATATGTTAATACCAGGCTTTTAATTGGTAAAGGAAATGAACAATTTGTCGTGTTTAATGGTTGTGTTAGACAACAATGCCCAGTTTCCCTAACAAATATGGTGACGACGCCATTTTTAAATAAGTGAAAGTATTACATTTTTATTTTATTATTAACAGATCACCTGTGAACTTCTAATTGTACATGACCAAGTGCTCATGACTAACTCAGAAAGCAATATACTGATGGTGGCATATAAGTTACATTCAATAACAAAAGAGTATAAGTTTAAGATTTTAAAACCAAATTAAAACAATTCCATGTATAGGATCTTAGTATAGAAGATTAAAACTGAATGGACTCGAAAATTATTAAGCAAATCCGTAGCTTTAAATATCTTGGATGTTGATATTACAACGCTAGGGGATTGAACAAAACCCTCTGATCATTGAATGTTTACGGGTCAGTATAAGAAATATAAATGAACTGAAATATACAAAAAGATGAATAAAATATTGTACAATCTCCCTTTTGGTGATTTTAAAATTTTTCTTATAGGTTTAGAGTTATTTGGAGTGCCTAACACTGCCCGTGTAACACTTAGTGAGGCACCTATTCCGATGCAGTTTGTTGCTATTGTGTTGTGTTTATAACTTACCGTCTGACACTTTGTATCACAACAAATGTTTTAGGTGTGTTAGTATTTCACATATGATTATCTATACATAGGAGTTGTAAGTTTAAATCAATAAAAACCATTTACTTGTGTGTTAGCTTAGCTATTTAAAAACCTACTCGAAGAAATTAAAAATTATTATACTATTGCCCAGTAAATAAGTTCTCAAGTTCCTTTTTAATTTTTTGAAATATTTAAATGAGTTAGAAACACTATAAGATATTTAACACAGTCGTAGTATTCTTTTCAAAAGCAAGTTGAATTTGTTCTATAACGTCCTTAAGATGTCGAGCGCTTCTAATGAATATGCTTTAGTTAAATTGCAGAAATAAACATCCATTGGGTTGAGATCCCGCAACCAAGCCTAAGTAGTATTGACAGGTCTTGTTAGATGCAATATAACTTTATTTGAAATTATGGTAGATGACTCTAACGCTAAAATAGCACAAATCTTCGTTATTTAGCAGTAGCGTACTGCATTGTCGCTACTGTGAAAACTACAATGGCCCATTGCTATACGACAGCATCCAAAATGTTTCATCCAAACTATTCACCTACCTTTAAGCTATAAATGCGTGTTATCTGTAGAGCATTTAGTCATGGTAACGGTTTTTTATAAATTTATTGCCTGACATAATCCTTCTGGTCGCACTATGGCCCTGTGCTTCACTCAGCCTTTAACAGAAATGAGTACGAGGGTAATTCTTGGGAGTGAAAGCGGCTGCCTCGTGGAGCTGACAACCTCACAGGCTTTGTATGCCGATGTCTATATAGAAGGGTGCCGTAACCACCCGTCGCCCCAACATAGGCCGCCTAAGACCTCTCATGGAGTACCTCTACCTCTTTTAATCTAATGTTTTTTTAACATGCAAATATGAGTTGTTTCATTTTGTCAAAATATATAAGAAAATATGCTCCACTATCTAGAAATTTTAACTTAGAATGCGCCTATCGAACGTTCTCTATTCTCGATTCATAGACGATAGGATGTATCTCCTTCTGAAATAGTTTACTGTTCAATTTGTTATATTTTTGCGGCTTACATACTTATGTAAAGGTAGATATCATATTAAGAATTTTTATGTTTTTAATAGATTCCATGCTTAAATAAACTGTAAATAGGAATGATTTGGTACCCATTAGTAAATAATTATTGTAGTATTGTTTCTGAAGCTGTGATTACTCGAATGTACCTTAAAGTTTGGTACTGTGATTGTATAATTCATTAGTTATAAATAGAACCAGAATTTTATGTAATTACATATTTTGTTGCTGTATATGTAGTTATAAAGAAAGCTAAAATGTCGACGAATTAAACTGTACCTGTAACATTTTAAATTACATTGTTTTACATATTTTGAGCTATAATACATATTTCACACCACAGTACATAATTTTACATATTTTAATTTTTTTCTGAATTATTATAAGCTTTTGTCGATTCAATTAACTCTCGTTTCATAGCAAGAAAGAAGAAACCATTGCAATTTTTATTACTGTATTTCTCATGCTTTGTCGTCAATTCTACACATTTCCGCTCCATTTAAAGTTAAATTGTGCGAGTCCGATGCCGACTTTTAAAAATTTTTCTTCCTTGTTCTCAAACGTGAAAAGTTTCAGAATTTATAAGTCAGTTGCATTTAATTTAGCCAAGGCATTTGGTTGCGTCTTCGTTGTCTTGAAAGCTAAAAACGTGGATTTCCGTTGACAGTGCTTTAATAGCTGATGGGAAAATAGTCATCTGCCAAACTTGTGATAAACGTATAGGGCGTAGGATGAAATCTCAAATTGAACATCTATGAAGCAATCTGCATATTAAAAATAAACGAGCTTCTTCAAAGAAACAGGCACTACTTACACACTGGCAGGGACAGCCTACATCATCTAATAGTGAATTTTACAAAGAACTTCGTATGGCGTTGGTTGCAGTGAACATATCCTGGAACAAGCTTCAGGTACCTGCATTTAAACATTTCTTACACAAATACTGCAACCACAACATTACCGACGAGTCCAATCTCATGAAGAATTACTTGGATTTTTGTTACATTGACATTGACGTATTACGTTGACAGGATTGACACAGGCAACTCACCTATATGGATTTCTGCTGATGAGACGACGGATGCTTCAGGCCGTTTCATCGCTAATGTAATAGTGGGCAAGATGGACTTTGAAACTGCATCAAAACCCTACATAATTTATTGTAAATCTTTGGAGGTAACCAACAGTTCAACAGTTCCTAGATTCATTAATGACGAACTTAAGGTACTATGGCTAGATGGCGTAAAAAAGAGAGGATCCTACTGATGTATACAGGTGCAGCTCCTTACATGTTAAAAGCGGGGAAATCGCTTAATGTATTTTATCCAGACTTAGTGCATGTTAACATGTACGGCTCATGCATTGCAACGATTGGCAGAGACAGACATGAATTCCCAGAAGTAAATACACTGATATCAGCAACGAAGAAGGGTTTCTTTAAATGTCCTTATCGTATACAACGCTACAAGGAACAGCTACCTGATGTACCTCTGCCTCCAGAGCCAGTGATAACAAGGTGGGCAACATGGATCGAAGCTGTAATTTTCTACATTAAGCACTTCGAAGCTGTGAAGTCAGTGATTGAGAATTTTCTTCTGATCCTATAGTGTGTGAGTGAATCCTTGTCAGCATTAAACAGTTCTAAAGTGCTCAGTTCAGTTTCATACATCGCAAGTCACTTCAGCTGGCTTCCCGACAGTATCAAGAAACTTTAAACTTCAGGTATGCCTCTCCAAGAAGCTGTGGAAATAATGCAAGATGCAGTTCAAAGGGCCAGTGTTGTACCAGGCGAAATGGCGGTGTAGTTTCCAGTAAACTGCAGTCTCTGTAAAAAGAATCCTGGATACCAACTCTTGTTACTCTTCCTCGCTTATTTAATGGTGAAAATGTAGAACTCCCTGAAAATATTATTCCTAGAACAATCCCTCTGTATAAATATGCAGCGTTGACTTCTTGCAAAGTTGAGCGTTCTTTTTCAACTTACAAAAGCATATTGTCAGACAGAAGACTGTGCATGATACCAGAACATTTGGAAAAGTATATTATAATTAACTGTGGACACTGATCCAATATGGCTTAAATGCTAGAATGTTTCACACTTGTACTTCAGTATTGTACTTTTAGCAGAAGTGAATTAATTAAAAATTAACTTAGAGGTTTGACTATGTGGACAATTATTTTACATATAATTGCTTTACTACAAATTTAGTTACATATTTCACTATATTTTGTTACATATTTATGTACATATTTCTTAAATTATTACATAAAATCCGGGCTCTAATTATAAACCTGCTGAGGATATTTTTCCACTGGCTGCCTAGACGGAGGTACTATCCTCCAAGTAGAATTACTACTTCTGTGAAGAAGTAAGTAGTCTTGTTGCGAATGACGACCTCTTTTGATCTTTTAATTCTCATTGATATTTTATGGTAGCTGTTACTATTTAAAAGTAAACTGTAATAAAGTATACAAATATGAAACATTATTGTGAAGCAGCGCTTGTTGCCCTAGCTTATGGTGGAAGCACAGACGGAGAGTGACCGGGAAGACATAAGCGGGCGGGATAGAACCTTTTTTATGGATACCAGAAGCGCTATCGAGAGATTACAGAATTGTTCTGGAAGATTCTTTCTTCCCGCCTTCCGAACATTCTATAACTTTGCGAAAAATTCCAACGGCTATACTGTGTAACTAATGGAACTCGGGACACATATTTCTAGCATAGTTTATCTGCGGCGAATTTATCGGTTTGCGTATGACGATTGTTAATGGTGATATAAATTTCTAGCACAGTTTACTTTTGGCTAAAGCAGCAGCTATGCTGTTGTGCATAGCGAGCACTACTTGGCATTGCCTGAGTTGCCTAGAGTGGCAAATGAACAACCCATACAACCAGACAGCCTTCTAATATCTACGGGAATATGCTTTTCTTGGAGCAATCACCTTAGCCATCCGTCCAGTACTGCCTCACGCTTTCAAATCTGAAAATAATCCTGAGATACAAGACAGAAGTGAAACTTTAATAAAAGTAAACGGAGTTAAAGTGGAAAGCAAATTGTAGTAGAAAAAATGAACCATCCCTGCATATGCTCACCCATCAGTGAAAGTTAAGAAAATACAAAATTAAGCAGTCGACCGGAATGAAATCCCGGATCTTCCGAATGTGAATCATATTCTAGCATTAGCAAAGAAAAAAAAACAGTTTAATGCCGACTGAAAGTGCGAACCAATACGATATTTTGATAATTACTCAGTTTTCATCTGAAGTCCAGCATAACTTCAGTTACAGTACAGTGAAATTATTTGTTAACATCATGCATTTTAGAATTCACATAGAAGCTGCAAGTTATTTTGTCACAAAGGGAAAGAATAATCTGTCATATGTTTTACAGTCGTAGTCAAAACAAATAGCTCAATGTTTTCCAGAACAATGAGCAAACACATATAATTTGAGGGAAAGCCGGCGGATATGTGGTTTTGCGGGTGAAAAAATGAAAATACGATGCCGAGAAAACATACTGAAGCGCAGTTTACTTCCCTGTTTCCCTTCTTCGTCCCTTTTTAGTTGTATAATTTGTTTTTGTGATATTATACCTAAATAATAAATATACCCGTATATTACTTGAAGCTGGGAAAAAATATATAGTCTAATATAGTAAATGCGTTCCCTGAAGCGAAAAATGAAATATTATTTCCGTTCCACGGTCGTATTGCCTCATTCTTTAAAGCGTTAACAAAGCTGGATAGGAATGGTCCACGCGTATTGCAATGCCTGATTTATGTGAACAATGCGGAAGATATATGACGCCCGAGAGGTGGAGGATGGGAACCATCAAATTCACGGGAGGAAGAGCGATCGGTATCAGACCAGTCCTCTGCTGCAGACAAGCTTTATCCAAAAGGAGGAGAGAACATTTTTCTTCTTTTGTCCTTCATGTATTTGTTGAACCAGCAATCTCTGCTTGGATATTACTGCGGTCTGGTAAAGGTTCCTTAAAGGCGAAAATGGATAAAATATCTGTGCCCTAGATTATGCGAGGTGAAAGTTTTGTTTTTGACGCAACAATTTTCCGTAGTATATTAATAATGCTATTAAAGTGAGTGGAGAAAGCGAGGGATTACGGAAGCGTTTCTTTTTCGTGGTAAGCTTGCCAGGGCTGCGTACACCAACCCCTGGATGAGCTGTCTAGTACTTGTTTCAAGACAAATCTCTGGCTTTCAAACTGTAACCAGTGGAAAAAGGTCGATTTTAGGTTCAGGGTTGAAGAAAAGGAGCAATGCAAGACAAACATTAATTGGGGTTGTAGAACCAGTTAAGCGGAATGGAGCAGAGAATGACATAAAGTTCTACTATTTTTTTTTTACAAACATAAACAATTCGCATTATATCGGTGTCATCCCTTACACTCAACTGTACGTGGCAGATAGAGATATTATTCAAGTTCATTCCAAACTTCGATAGCAAAATTTCACAGCAAATTTATGTTTGGAGAACCCTGGAATCCAGAAAGGTACATTTAGGATATCTTTCATTTGTGGGTCTGTGTCTGGGTCTTGTGTCGGTCTGTGACTGTGGCCGCGCAGTGGCTGAGTGTTAGACAGTTCGACTCTCACCAAGACCGCCCAGGCTCGTTCCCAGGGGACCGCATAGAGAGATTTGTGTTGGACAACATGGTGCAGGGACGGACTTTCTCAGAGATCTCCAGTTTCCCCGCCATCTCATGCCACCGGTATTCCATCTTCATCTCGTGTATCATCAGTATCACTGCCTGCGGTGCCGCATATAGTGAAGGGAACGTTGAATACTACACATTTCATTTCATTTCTCTGCGTGTGAACACAATATCTCAAATACGAAAACTTGCATTAACACCATACTTGATATTTATGTTCAGCAACTTGAAAGTTGCAGCGAGAATTAACGACACGTCGATAAACTGTCGTCTCGTCGCTGCTTTTTGAAGGTGGAATACAACGACTTCATTATCTCTTTCGCTATTACTAAGCGAGATGCTGCTTCTCGTAGATTTTGGCCTCAGCTGTTCAGCATGGATCTTGCACTCTGGGTATGCGTGGGATATTAGCGCAGAAAAACTAGAGCTTTCTTCGAAATGAGATTTATTAACACAAAATAGAATGGAAGGTTTGCCGATACGTCTTTGTAGCTACGGCCGCCAGATAGGTTCACTAACTATCACAATATACCGCAATGCTGGTTAGGTTGACCACCAGCTGCCTGTGGACCAACCTCCTTCCACGAGTGTTTCAACCCAAGTGACTTCTTTTCCCTCGTGGTCTCAGATCACGCCGTTACTTCCCCTTAACCCCCTACATACTTTAGCGCGAAACATCACGTGGTCACGCCAACCAAGAGACCATTCACTTATTTTCCTGGACCATGTGTGCAGTCAGTTTAAAAAAAAAAAAACGGGTCTCGGGAGTAAGACAAGTACCTGGCCTGTGACCCTTCTTACCTACTTGCACAAATTTATCCCATTCTTGTCACTTTTAACACCAACTAAGCCACTAGCTGTACCTTTTTAACACGCGCTGACTTCCAAATTATATAATTTCAATATTTTTTGCATTTACAGTTTGGGCTTCAAAGTTCACTAACTTTCAACGGGGTGATACGACGATTTTCAAGAAAATAGTGCCCAAAATCTTAGCCCTTTACGTGGAAATTATTTTTCTTCTTAACAACTGCTCTAACGATTTTGAATAAAATACTAATATTAAGGTTATTTACATGCTAGGCAAAAATATAACAATGAATATTCTGGGAATTGCCTGTGTAAATCTCTTCATTCAAATGGAACATTCTATGATCTTGTATGATCTTGTATAACTGGAATAATTTGAGCGATAGACGAAAATGTGTTCATTTCTTTAAACCACATTTATTTTAAATATCTTTTTGTGATATAAGCCATAACCAAAATATCCGTTATTAATTGTTCGAATTGTTCCAGATTGTTCATTTTTTTCACTCCTGTCAACAGTTGATCTGTTGAGTGCGATCTTTATAAATAAGAAGGGATATACACCCACACAACAAGATACACATACAGAAACGTAGGTGTGACATTTCTTCCTCTCCATCTGTCCTTGCCAATTCCCCCTGGAAACCGATTTCGCAGCCCTATAGAGGTATATTTCCTATTATTTTTCAGTCCATTCCATGCTTCATATTTTGTGTCTGAACAGCACTATATTACCCGAGTTCTCTACGTTTCGCAGAGGACAATTTTTTTAACTCTATTTTTATTTTTCATTAGCTAGTAATACTTTTGCTAAGAGAGAACAACTATCGAGTACATACTATTATATTCGGTAACATGAACCAAAGCTTTACTCCTGCCAGCACACCATGGGGCAAGAGAGACAGAATTTTTCCAGGAAAAGCGCTCTTTACTTTTTAACCAAATCCTCCACTTCTCTGTGAGCATACTTGCAGGGTATAATCAGGCAATTATACAACAACCCTCGGTGCAAGTAAGCACTGTGTTACCTATTTTTTCGCATCTTTCATCCTCTTCTCTCCGCACTCCTGCGTGTGTTAATTGAATAGAAAGTACTTTCTGCCAGAAGGTCCCATGGTTTTACTGGTTTAAAAATTTCAGAACAGAACAAAAGAATGAAAATGACGTTGCATTTCCAATAGCAAGGTACGAAATTGCGTTGGGAGGGATAAGTTTTACAATTAAAGTTTAGATTGCTACTCTACACTGCCGGCGATATTACGATAATAGCATTCGAATCCTGTAACCTAGCAGCAAGTAGAATTCAGTTTAGTCTGTTTCATGCCTACACATTCACACAGAAAACTTTTCTCTTGATTTTAACTCAAAATGAGAGTAAACATAAAATAAACTGAGATATGCCTGTGAATGACATTAGAATGTAAATGCTACAAACACCAAAATTGTTTATGTGAGAGATTTGCGGAACAGATAAAAAATTAACAGAAGATATTTGTGTAAAAACGACAGAGAGTTTGGTTAAATGCATATAAAATATGTGGTGAAGTATTCGAAAGGAATATCTCTGTTGACTGTTTATTTGTGGAGAACTTTGTATATAGGTACATATTGCAGTATTAAATGTAGCAAGATAATACCGGAATTACTAACGGCTAATATTCGTAATTTTACAAAGTAATAATAGTGAAATATCATTAAAAACTGATTACCGCATGTTAACCTAAATACGTAAATCATAAGCATATGCTAGACGTCACCTAGTCAATGTAAAATCTAGTCGTGAGGAACAGGGTGCCTCAGTGCAGCTCGTAAATTCAGTCGACCAAATAATCATTAGATTCCTGGAATTCTGTAATGTTAAAAAGGCTAAGCTGTTGTCAGCATGCATGGAGGAAATAGTGAAGATTATAAAGCCCAAGAAATTTTCGGAACCTCAGCATGCCACATGACCACAGTCGCGATATGGGGCACAGATTAGCAGCTGTAGGAATGGCAACATTATGTAAGAACGTTAATAGTGAGTGATGCGTGTAGACAGGACGTAAATTACCAAAAGGGTGTGTATTGCTAAAACTTGCGTTTTTACTGTCGCCTGTTAGTCTTAGAGATCATCTACTGTGATGAATTATCGGCATGCTCCGGTGCTTAAAGATCGCGCTTGTGTTATGTATATTTAGCGGTAACTTTTGCTTGGGATTTTTACGCCTCACGGCAACATACACTTTGCATTGTTAGCATAGAAACAGCTATTTTATAACTGTAGATGATGGATATGTCAGAAGTTAGAACATAAACTTCAATAGTTATATTTCAAGGGATGAGGTTCAGAATTGGTTTAAATCTTCAAATTCAAAAAGGCGGCAAATCGCTTCAAATAGATCGTAATACTCCATTAAATTTAACTCGTACTCTTTATTCTCATACCGAACCCTGCCTACCCTCAGAAAAAATTCACTGTTTTTCACTGGAGCATTTGGCAGCAGTTACGATATTGTAGACGTTGGGAAAGACAAACACTCATCATTGTAACATAAGAACCAAAAGGGAATCTCCACCTCAGAGGAGTTAGATGTGGATTATCTGTTTGTGTCATATGTTGTAAATTTTCCAATTAAGTTGTGAAACATAAGGAATACACTAAATATTATATTTTCTACGATACAGAATTTGGATTATTCGTTAAGGCATATGTATATTACTGATGCAAGGAATCAACCGTACATTTCATAAAATAAAATCATAGAACGGCATATACTAGAGAACGTGGTGTCGTAACCGTAAGTTCATACCTTAGACCTGCAACCTCATGTTTTAATTCCTCTTGAAAATGATGATGGAAAAGTGAGTGGTTTTTTTTATTACTAGCCTACGTCTAGGCTCATAAATCCCTTCGTGCCTCTAAATCTAGGCTTTCAAGCAAAGTCAATGGTGCTGAGAGAAGGTTCCACGTAAAAACATTTAAAATTCATGGACTATAGGTCTCTGACAGAGGAATGAAGAACCTCTATTTCAATTTACTTTTATTTCCCTCCGACTGTGGACATTTCTGAAAATGCAGAGAATCTTATTGCACTTATCTCTGTCAATCAACATGCGTATATATGGATAATAATAATAATAATAATAATAATAATAATAATAATAATAATAATAATAATAATAATAATAATAATAATAATAATAATAATAATAATAATAATAATAATAATAATAATAATAATAATAATAATAATAATAATAATAATAATAATAATAATAATAATAATAATAATAATAATAATAATAATAATAATAATAATAATAATAATAATAATAATAATAATAATAATAATAATAATAATAATAATAATAATAATAATAATAATAATAATAATAATAATAATAATAATAATAATAATAATAATAATAATAATAATAATAATAATAATAATAATAATAATAATAATAATAATAATAATAATAATAATAATAATAATAATAATAATAATAATAATAATAATAATAATAATAATAATAATAATAATAATAATAATAATAATAATAATAATAATAATAATAATAATAATAATAATAATAATAATAATAATAATAATAATAATAATAATAATAATAATAATAATAATAATAATAATAATAATAATAATAATAATAATAATAATAATAATAATAATAATAGCCCAATGCGCAACAGGCCATAGAGGGCAACGCCCGCCAACCCAACTGCCGGCCTCACGCCCACAAACGTGATCATCCAACCGATACGGGGAGATGTGGTCAGCATTTCGGCATCCCCCAGCCGGAAATTTGGCTTTCTTGACCAGAGCTGCTTACCTATATTAAGCTCTTCAATTTCCTCACGATAATGAGTGGGCACTGGTTCTATACCTGGGAATCAATATACGCACCCCCAGGGGTGGGATCAATCCCTGGCCGCACTCCGTGGCAGGGAACTAAAGCACGATGCCTTTGCCCAATACGCCACGGTGCAGGACAGAAAAAAAAGTATAATTACTTTGAATTTGTCAATGTTTTATTCACTCATTAGTATATACTGACTCATTATGATTTGTTAAAAGGAGAAATGTCGTCTAAAATATCTAATACTTCAGAAAACTTATAACCAAATATGCATTTTTATATTCTTGTTAGTTTTTGGTAATATTACCATGGTTTTCACGACCATTGGTTTTACCATAAAATAAAGCGAAGTTATGAAATTCACGGTATGAGTATTTATGAATCTGAATAGTATAAACATTAGGGCGAGTTTACTGAATTGCTGGATGTTATACAGTTATAGATCCATGAAATACTCTTAAAGCTAACATTGGAACTAGAAGGTTGCTGAATTCGTCGTTTCTTTTCTTCCTCCCTGTAGCGATTTACAGCAGTACAAATGGAACTCTGGTTGAAATGCAGGAAGAGCATAGGGGAACAATTTTACTACATATTGATCGATTTTGTTTCAGAACAATTGTGTGTCTCCATTTGAAACACTGAACGGCAACTACAGTAGAACGGTTGTTAAGGGAATCAACATTTGATACGTCAGAGGTAGTTTCCGGAGTAAAGATAGGCGTACAACAAAGCCATTTGGAGTCCATTGTTCACACTTGAACATTTCCTCTTCTGTGGTCGTCATTCTCACTTCCGGTCAATCTCGGGAGCTATTCATGCCTCAAACTAAAGAGTGGTAAGCCAATGATGTCTGTCGTAAGTAGGGTTCATAACTTCCAACCGAAACATTTATGTTACATAGCAACATTGCTCCGTTTTATACCAAAGTACACTTCCAGCAACTCGGGGATTGGGAGAGCCTTTCTAGTGACTTTCTTATTCTAGAGGATTTCCTACAATTAGGTTAGAAATAAAGCCGAGACAATTATTTCGATTAAATATATGAGAGTTTGCTAATTCAATCAACAAAGAAGCAATTTTAATGAAATCTGAAACTCTATATTACATACAGAATCAAATAGTTTCAATAAATAATACTACGCACTATTATATTTAGTTATTATTTATATTAGTATTATTTTAGGAAGCATATATAGTATAGATGGCAGACATGATATACGTTCAGTGGGAAAGAAACATTTTATGGTACAATAAGAAAACCATCTCTACGGAAATATTTGACCAACCTATTATAAATCCTTTCAGGCGAAACTGGTAAGCATATTTTTAATAAAACTTTTTTTTTTTTTTTTTTTTTTTTTTTTTGTAAATTTATTATCCATCGATCAGCAATTATGCTTTACAGATGCTTGTTATAAGATACATAGGAGCAGGACACAGAACAATGGAGGTAGCCGTGAACGACTCCTCTAACTAAATATGAAGGATAACTGTAACACAAATTGAGAACTTAAAGTCTGATAGTAGTAATCACGTGTCTGAGGCATCTGTGCTGGAGACGTCACTCAGGAGAAGATCTTGAGGCAGTCTGCGCTTCAGGCGAGCTGGTTGGCGAGTGCGAGCACCGAGATTGTAGGTAACAGCTCCAGGGACCTCCTGAAGATGGTAAAAGAATGGACGTGCCAGGCGTCGGATGTATTGGTGAACGGGTAGAAGACCAAACTCATGATGTAGTTGTTGGTTTCGGATGAACCATGGCGCGTTTGTAGCTGTACGAAGCACCCTGTTTTGTAGTACCTGCAGTCGGCGGAGATTAGTCTTACTGGTGCCACCCCAGACTGGAGCTGCATAGGTAAAAATGGGACGGACTAGAGATGTGTAAAGAAGCAGGGAGGATTCATAACCAAGTGAAGTGCGCCTATTGAGTAAAGGGTACAGTTTTGATAGCCGGACAAACGCAAGCGTGACAGACCGACAGATGTGGGCGTTCCAAGTGAGTCGAGTGTCTAATAACACCCCAAGATAGTTAATAAAACCTAGAACTGTTCTATCAAAACGCCTATACTTCAGATTCATAATGAAGTTGAAACGTAAGAAGTTCTACAATAATTTATCATTTTAAAAGTGACTTAGGAGAAATTTACAGTTATATCACGGGAGCGAGTAGGATCGCTCACACTTGGGTAGTGTGCATATGTGTGTGCGTTTTCTTTGGTCAGGATAAAAATGCAGGGAATGGAGCTAAGGAGAACCCCACGACCTAAGACACATTCCATCCATGCACCTCCGTATCTCTTCCTCTTCTTTCCATAATGAAAACCAATCCTGTCCCAAATCCTATGGGTGTCCAAAGAATTAGATTAGTACACTATAAATAAACAATTTAATTTGCAACATTTATAAAGGTAAAATGTCCTGCGCCGTGGCGTAGCGGGTTAAGGCAGCATGCCTTGGTCCCTCGCCACGGAAAGCGGCCCGGGTTCGATCTCACCCATGTGGTGGGGTTTTAGGTCCAGGGTATAGGACCGGTGAGGAGCTTACGCCTGGTAAGCGGCCCTGGTTACGGAAATCAACATTCCGACTGAGGGATGCCGAGATGCTGACCACATCTCCTCCCCGAATCGGTTGGATGATCGCCCACCTCTGCCGTGCGTAAGTGGGCGTGAGGCTGGCAGTCGGGTTGGTAGGCCTTGGCCCTCTAAGGGCTGTCGCGCCATGTGTTAAAAAAATAAAGGTAATATATAAAAATAAAAATATAATAAAATATATATATATAAATAAAAATATAAATAAGTATAAATAAGAAAGTTATAGTAATTGTGTAACATTTATAAAAATTAGCAGAAATATATAAAATAAAATAAACACAATTTCTCATCAATTCAATCTACATAAAAGCATCAAATAACATTTCATTCATGACAACATCACCTCCACAAAACCTGTTCTTCTTACACTCCTGCTGCTTCTTCTTCTTTATATTCTGGAATAGGCCAAATTCCTGTTTGTTCCCAAAATTCAAGCTTTTTGCTCAGCTTCTTCGCGTTCTCTCCTTCTTTTTGGTGGTATTTCGAAGTATCTTCTGATGTTCAATGGAACATCTGCTTTAGCTCTCTTTGCCAACGATCTATACAAAACTAAAGCAGACAAATATTAAGAACATATATATAAAATTACACCATATTATTTATTATTAAATTAATTTTAATAATATTATTTTATTATTACTACATTCGTTATTTACACTATTGTTATAATGTATTAAACATACAAACTAAATTTTTATGTTTTAACTATTTTGAATTTAAAATTACATATTTATTACAAAACAATGCAAAGAAACCAAAATTTGTGGTATCCAGTAAACCATAACTGGTAAGTAGTAATTAAAAAACTAAAAATCAAATTGCTGCCGAATGAATGAAAAGTGATTACCAATACAAATTCTGCAGAAAGTGTGTAATATAGAATTCTGATTGTATATGCCTAAAAATGTTCAAAAATCAGACATACAACAAACATTTTACTTTAATTAATAAACAAATGTATATGCTTCAATGTAATACTAATTGTTGTTATTAAATAATATTCATAATCTTATCTCTTCCTAGTATTTACTTATAAACGCACAACAATTTTAAGTCACTCCTTCCCAACACTGAATCACTTATTACTTTTTACTTAAATTCACTGATTAATTGAACTATACTTCATTTCAAATCCTAATCACTTAAACACTGTCACCTTCACTCAATCTGTCTGCAACCTTGCCGTCATCTCCTCCCGGATTCCTTCGAAACAGTTGCCTTTGTGGTGAAGACCCGCTACTCCTTGGGTGTGTCCCGTCTCGTAACGACAGTGGTTCAGATCTCATCTAGAATAACACTCCCCCTCCCATTCCTGGCTGTATGCTTCATATAACAACAGTATGTAATGTATATGATATATAATGGTATATACAGTATACTGTTTACCAAAACATTTTTTATCATTTTTATCACAACACATTTTGAGGATCCAAAAATAAAGCAGGTTCTCATATTGCAGCCTTTCATTCCTTCTATCACAAGCATTACAGAAGACCAAGAGTTCGAAAAATGCCCAATTTATACTCTAGTTAGGTGCGTTTTAAGTGTCTAATTAAATACTTTAGAGATATCTTACTTCCATAATAAATTATAGAAACATATTCATTGTGTGCTATAAACGTTACTGTACTTGACTATTTGGTGGTGTGATCGTTTTATTCTGATACCATAATAAATTAAAATCTGTTTCTTTACCTGCGCCTTTTTATTTTGTTCATTTAGGCCTGCAGGGTAGTAATTACTTCACGTTACTGCTGGAAGGCTGCCGGCGCTGGTTTCACATGTTTACGGAGAATAGATCAGTAAATCAACACAATTTACTGACGTAAGATTAATACAAGCCTGCCGAATGGGTAGTCCTCGCCACATCTTTATGCTGGAAAGCTCACGACTCAATTGACACATTTACACACTACTCTCAAAAGCCTGCAAAATGCTACAAGAAATCAGTATCATTCACCGGCTAACATTTATATACAGCTCCGTAGATGTAATAGTCTATGCTTTCCTTACATTTTGGTTAACCTTATTTTATAGATTCATGCAAAATATTACTTTTTATTGGAGTTACAAGATTTCAAGAACACATTTATTTCTCGCTACTGTCCCAACACCTGAAGTTGTGGTATCTCATATTTACTAACAAAAAAAAAATATATATATACCTTTTAACTTAAATGAAGTATGAAGCGATAATTGATAACTTGAATATAATATTGTTATTCAATATATTAAAACATGAAAATGTAATAACTTTAGTAGAACAAAAAAGTAATCAAATATACATCTAAATGGAGCGGGGTTTTGCAAGATTTAGGTGCGAATTAAAATCATAGGGACATTGAGTTGCCATTGGAATTAACGAACGCAGCATTTCTTGTATGTAATGGGAGACAGCTAACCTGGCGGACGGAAGAGCAGAGTCAAGTATAGCAAAGAAGCCGCCAAGAATTCTTGCAAGGGTAAGTAGACACCGGAGAAGCTGACGTCACGGATACACATTTGTTCCGTCGAGGAGAGAGGTGAAACAGTCGTCTTCGAATCTTAGATCTGGAATGAATAGCTTCACACGGTGAGGTGAAAGATCTCGGGTTCAGTGATGCGTGATTGCGAAGTGCTGGGAAAACAAACATAAAATTCGCAATCTTGCAGGAGCTCGATGCAGTTAACAGTGTTACGATAGGTGCTGAACATTAATTGAGTGTACCTACAGCGTTCCTTCGTGCTTCCATTCATTTTTGAATCCCGCCACACCAAATATATAGCTAGCTGGGTCGACACTGAGAGTGCAACCAGACCTGCGACGAACCAAGGTTAAGTTCATCTTCGACCCCGGCAGGAGCGTGCAACGTCCTTGATCACAATGAAGAGGTAAGGATACAGCTTCACGTAATATAGATAAGGGTGGTTATTCCAGTCCGGCATCAGAAAAATACTTATGGATGGCAGTAACGTTCACTACATTTTCTTCTTATTAAACAAATACGGCATTTTTGTACTTTAATTAGACAAAAATTAATGATTGTGTTCATTTGTAGCATCACTCAATTGGAAAATTCAAATTAATAGTAATTGGATTATCAAATACTCACAAATTCTGCATTTTCTGATGGCGTGATAGTTATTTTATGCTGCTAGAGTTTGAATAGTATCGGAAAGTAAAGCTCTTCTTGTGGCAAAATACGTAATATTGATAGAGTCAATGCCATGGCCGGGATTTAAACAACGGATCTCCTGGTTTCCGACCAGTCGCTCTTACCCATTGAGCTACCATGGCCAACTTGCCGCCCTGACATTAAATTCTCCATTTGACTCGTATATGCAATACTCGTAAATAAAATATGCAATATTTTTCGTGTATATTGCCACATTGCTTCTGTCTCTAAAGTGGTTAATTTACTAAAAACAGCTTAAATATGACCTGAAACACAAAAATATGATCTTTAAGGCTTAATGAATTTATTAATTATATTAAATATATTAAACATATAATATATATCATATTAAATATACTGGCAATTAAACTTTAATTAACAATAATTAATAATTATTCATGCATAAATATTTTAAACGTTTATGCAGAAAACATGTCTTCTCTACTTCTTAATTAAGCACTTTATGAAATATGTAAGTTTAAAAGCTCCGTTTGCTACCTGCTAAAGCAACCTTCAAGAAAACAAGTAGGCAGTCCTCTGGTGACATCTATACAGATATAATGTTGCTTTATTTTATTTCTAATGGCTGCTGACTACACTAAAATAATCCTCAAAATATGACCAAAATTTTATTTTACCATACAAATAAGCATAAATATGACTTTTTCTCTGAAAAAGTGAGAAATATGACTTCTAAGATCCAATAAAAGTTGCATAATTTTCATTAGAAGATGTGTATATAGGTATCCGTTCACTTGAAACTCAGATTATAGGCTTCATTAAAAATATGACATGTCATAAGAATCCGCCCCTTATTCATGAGTAATACGAGCATTTACTGTAATGAATGCTAACCTTGTTATAATTGTAGCTGAAGCTGTGTTGATCTGCATTGACATATTTCTGGCATTCCATGTCGTCACGAGGTGGTATTTCATGAACAAACAGTTCCAATTTTAAAAGTTAAGCAGCTGTATGACCCATCTTAGAGAGAACTCAAATGATGCAACAATTTTGTCAACCGTTTGCTACATTAAAACATGAACTTTTTTTCCATCTTAAGTTTAGTGTTTAGAGATCCTGTTATTTAAACATATTAAATAGCACTTGAAGGTGTCTCTACTTAGAACTGGATCAGGACAATTTATTGTCTACAAATGTGTTAAATAACAGAGATTTACTTATTTCTAGTGCATAAGTATTATCTATCCATGCGTGTTCGAACAGAAATCAGTTAAAAGGAATAGAACTCAAATTTGTTGTGCCTTTCTAAACCTGCAGTTACTAACAACCAACATACACAGCAAGATTGCTGTTTCAAGGTTCGGGACAAACTACACTCAGCGTGCCTAAACTCTGCAAAGACGGTATTCCACTTCACGCACGAGGTACTACCAAATACTGACTACTTTATACCACGCTGAAGTTTTTGCACTTAGCATTGGGTTTTGGGGAAATTAGAAGTGCTGAAGAAAAACTTTAAAATAGCACTTTATGCAATCATCTTTTGGTAACACAAAACCTTCACACGATAAAGCAGTTTTGGAATAATTGTCCATGTTTAATAAGCCGACTAATCCTGGGAATGATTATTAAATAGCAAATTTCTCTCTGTCACTGTCCTTCTACCTTCTATTCCCAGAACGATGCTTAGCTTGACAAGACGTACAAATATTTCCTGAGTTCGCGTACATCCGAATTCTTTTCGTTTACTTCGCCAGCAACTG
>CM060950.1:126834643-126889643 GCA_030765055.1 Mantis religiosa
GTTCAACATGAATAACGTTGATGTAGCCTTCCTTTGTTATTTGTGGAAATATAAATAGGTGTTCCTCTGGCAGTGCCCATATAAATTGGTTTTCATGCGTTTACTCCTTTTGCAATTTCAGATCATAATAAGTGGTCGGATTGTACAGGTGAAGTGAACTAAGTTTGGTGAGATCCTAAACATAAACACAGTATGATGCAGATGCGCAGAGAAAAATACGGTATTATTGCCAACCCCAACCAGACAGAAGTTAAGATATAATAACATTAATATTATCCTATGACTTTAGATAAATCATGGTAACAGTGTTGCTGGAGAACGAAAACATCAACGTCCAAGCACACATTACAGGATAACATCAGTAAAGATGTAGCTAATCTCAAGTGGTTATATATACAGGTTTGTACAAAACGACAGCCAACGAGTAAAGCGGTTGCGTAATTTATAACTTAACTAGTCTGAATTCTGGTGTCGCAGCTTCGAAGTTTTGTAAGCTATAATTTTATGCAGCATTCAATATTACATGATTTTGTGATTAGGCAGCGCAGGAACCACTAGTGTGTGAACCTCAAAAGTTGTTATTGGGACGCACGTGACACGAAAACAAAAACATTACTCTTTGCTCTTTATCAGTGACCCTAGCCTACCTTTCAGGTAATGGCGCAAAGGGCAGTTATTTGTGCAAAAGTCGACTAATAACTCGGACAGTTGCAAGGTTGCTCTTCAGTGTAAAACTACACATTCCGTCCTAACAGGAGGGATTTTGCGCGTACTTAGGTAGCAAATCCAAGCTATATGGCGCACCAAAATAAGGAATGTGGTTTTTTAAGCAAAGTTTTAATGCGTGGCACAGGGTAAAGCAATGAGGTTTCTCCCAGGGTATGCGTGAGTATGTATGAGAAGGATGGTTTTAATGACACTAGAATGCCCGTTTCAAACTGGTTTAATGACTGCTTCTTTTTTCATTACATTAAACTCGAAGTTGCCGACCAACTGTTACCAATATATCATTGTTCAGAGAGACTGAAGGTGGAATGCTTATTACTCGATAAACTTAATTCGTTCTTCACGTACATATGAACCGAAAAATATCTTATCTCATCACTTCTAGTCTGTCCTCAACCAAGACAGAATAAGCAAACTGCCCTAATCGGCCTCACGCCGAAGCCTGCTGTCCACAGCTGCGCGTGGGTGTATGTGTGACTTTCACTTTCTGGAAGCCCTCTTTATTCAACCAAAGATTCCCTTTGTGGCTATTTTGTCGTGCCATTATTAAGGGTCCGAAGAATGCCCATTCAAACAGTCAAGTACTACCCTTTAGAAATCTGCTAAGGACACTGTTTCTTACGTTTCTTTTGTTAAAACAACTATTCACCCCAACTGCTATTTGACTCAACTGCACCTGCACGCGTTGTAACAAAAAACCAAAATTCCTTTGAAATCCATCATGATTCTTTACTTGTTTCAATCCTTTGATTTTGGTATCATTTTGATTCATGAAAGAACTGAAGGTAGTTCAACCAACGCAAGATTAATTTAGTTTAATTAAAAACATGAATTGTGAAGATAGTTACGTCAATGATAATCTGTATTTGTTTAACTTCAGAGAATTCTGTTATGATCTTAATTGTACAATATTTTCAATCACTTACTTTAAATATCAAAAGCTTTTTTCTGTTTCAAATGCTGTATTCAGTATCATCAAACCCGTGAAATAAAATGTTCGTCTCACTGTAAAAGCCATTTAGTTTTGTTTAATTTATATACAAATCTTTGATGTTGTTTTCCGTTCTGCTTTTTATGTAATGCTTCCATCCTCAACCACACTAACATTAACTTCTCTCTAAAAGGTATAAGTTGCATATATCCAGCAGCTTATTTGCCATCAAGGATTGCTATAACGGAATTTTGAAACACGTTAAATACTCATAACCAATAATTAAGCAATGACTTCTTTATTGCGGTTTCATAATCCAAGGGAATTCGTAACAGTAGCAAGCTACCACGGAGTATGCCGGTATGTTTACAAAAAGTTACAGCACTTGGCACGGCGTGTGACCTATACCTGCGAACTCCGAGAGCGTGAGGCACGCGTCGTTGTTTCTGTGACTGCCTAGTCCACACTCATTATGGAGTATTTTTATGCGGCATATTGGCGGTAAAAACTATCTATACATGTCACGCAGAAGGTAAGCAACTACTTCTATATGTTCGTTCGGTATCGTTTTGAAACATCCTGTATATGTAAAAACGTAGACCATTAGTAGACAGTGTTCTTTATTGAATAGTATATGAGTATATAACTGCCTAAGAACTTAATATTGCGTAAGCACTAAACGTAACCAGTTTCCATTAAGGAATGCCAATACATAGGCAGTGAATATTGTACAAATCAATCACTACACGATAAAGAAGATATGTTTTTCAAGGGAAATCAGATCTTCCTTACGTTTAAGGAAGAAAACCATTAAACTAATTTAGAGTGTACCTCTCCAGGACGTATAAGTGGTGCCTTAGGTGTATGGCTGCAAATATTTGTATTAGTAGTTCAGTACAATGTAGAAAACAGTAATATTTTATTTTCATATTTATTTCGATATGCAGACTAATAGGTTTAGCTATAAAGAGTAACCTGTGTTCAGGATGGTTAGAAGCTCCAAGTTCACACACTAGCCATACCTTTTTTCCCCCTAGAGAGCGAGTGGTGCATTATTTGCGAAGATAAAGTAGGACTGGCCTCACGAAAGCAAATGTCGAGATCACTCTCACGAAATGTATAAGAAATGGAACAAATCAATCATCCAACTATACTTAATTTCTCTTATTTACAACTTACACTTTCATAGATAAAGAAATGGAAAAGAAAGTTTTCAGCTAATATCCTATATTTTCAATGAATTCATTGTTTATCTTAACATGAAACAGTTAAAATGCTTTCTGCAAAGCCAATCGACCCCAGACTACCTGGGCCAGCAAATCAGATGTTCTATACTGACAGGTTTGCTTACTTTGCACCGCAGGCACAACCGTGCAGAAAAATTCAGGGAACGGATTATGTGATGATTCTGTGGGAAGACTGTTATGTGAAGAGAGAAAAAAATAGCACATTCAGATCTATAGTTGCTAATTACCATAATATCTGTATCTATACTCCTAACACCCTGAATGAAGTATTATATCTCTGATAAAATTATATCTGATAAAACACAAAATACTGTGTGAAACCATGAAAACCTTCAATTTTTAAAAATAATAATGTTCTGCGCAATTTCCTTTGGATTACTGAAGACCGATAACTGAAAGTGGTCTGAAAATATTCAATATTTATAAGAATGCCGCCTCTAAATTCTAAAGCCTGGCGTATTTTTTTTTTTTCTTTTACGCATCAAAAGGAACACACCCAAGATTAAGGAAATATAATATAAATCAGTAACCATCAGGATAAATAATTTATACCTTTTGCTGGGAATATGGCAACCTGCTTGATAATGACCGCCCCTGTAGCACAGGTGGTAGCCCATCTACCTCGCTATCAAAAGCTCTCAAGTTCGAACCTTGGTCAGGGAGAGTTACCTGGATACGGTTTTTACCAGGGTTTTCCCTTATCCTCAAAGATGAATATGAAATTACTATAAGCCTATGGAACCTGGTCTCATTTGAGTATCATATTACCCATTTCACTCATCGTCCGATATGATGTAACGTTGGAAGATATAAATAAAAATTGTTTAATAATTTATCTCTATTAAAGCCATATCTGTTGACGACTATGACCAGGGAACGAATGGAACAGCTCAAAACTAAATGAAAAACGGATATTTTGTGATTGCCACCCCTAGGAGGAACAGAGAAGCTTAGGAATTCTAGGAATCAAGACAGCCGCCCGAAAGATTCGTGCAGAAGTTCAAGTCCGAGTTGAAGGTTGACCCCGTGACACTGGCGAAGTACTCAGGGATGGTTTCTCATTTGCAGAATCTGAAAGAGGCGCGCACCTGAGGCAGCTTAGAGAATGCTACATTTTGATGCGGCCTATAAGAGCGTTCAAACGAAGAAGCATCTACACCATCTATCTCTCACGTCACATTCCTACGTAACCCATGGGCTTGAGCTATGGGCTAGGTGGGCTAAGTGGGCTTGAGCCTGCCGATCCGAATGTTGGCCTCACGCCCAGATGCGCAAGGCAGAGGTGGGCGATCATTCAGCCGATACGGGGAGGAGATGTGGTCAGCACCTCAGCACCCCTAGGCGGAAATTTGGCTCTCTAGACCAGAGTTCGCTACTTAGCGTAGCTCCTCAACTTCCTCACGATGCTCAGAGGTCACCGGTCCTATACCCGGAACTTAAAATCCTCACCCACAGGTTTTGAATCGATCCGGGGCGCATTCCGTAGGCAGGGAAACAAAACGGCGCAGGACTACCTGAAATATGAAAAGGGAAGTGATAGGAAATGAGAGAAAAGGAATGGAGACCACATCAGTTTTTAAATTTCCTTTTATGTACAATTACAACAACAAAAAAGCGTGCTGTTTGCAGCCAGCTGCATAAATTGAAACCAGGACCTCTGGAGCGTGGTATCTACTGCACAGCCATCTTGCTCAGGACCCTGCAATATTTCTAATTGAGGGTTATATGAAGATGCACAAAACAGTAATTTCGCATGCATTATGTCTACATAACAAGTTTATATGAAATTATATAGCGTTATTTACTGACAAAGATGAACATCGAGCAGAAGTGGAAACCTAGCACCTGCAGTTGAAAAGACTGTAGGATATAGAACAGGATGCGGTATATTTTGGACATTTATATGGAAAAAGAAGCCCTGCTCAGCCTTAAGAGTCTTCAGAGTGTGAAAATGATTCTCAGACTATATCTACTTCTTCTTGTTGCCGTCTCTGCAGGGGAAATTTTCTAATCCTGTGCCCTGACTAGCTAAAATGTATTTCCAAGTCACAATGTGTTTCGGAGTTCATTTTAAAAGCTGTCGGTCCTCTCATTCCATCGTCAGGTTCATTACTGCAGTAACTTCGGAGGCAACGCACTCCGCCATCTGAGTGGGTCCAGTCATCGCTTGATGGATTCGGTTAATCCTCAAACTCATAGACAGTTAAGAGACGATAACGTAATAATACAGTACTGACTCTAGTTTTAGCGCGCACAACAGCTGGGCACAACTTTGTTTATTATAACTTCGTGTGCTATTATTTTAATTCATTTCCCGTTTATTTGTTTACTCATTTCAGTTTCATTACATATGTGCTGCAGTTATTCATCCCATAGAACTGTACTTGTTGGTTGTAGTAAAATTTAACACTAAAGAAGAATTGAACATTTGAATTCCATTTTTTGTCTAAAAACATTCTGATGTATTCTAAAGCTGAGGTATTCTTCACCAATTCATCGCGTCATTACACAAAACATACTTAAATCAATGAACCAGTTTCAAAATGGTTACAGTATAACTTTTACAAGTCCCACGCATCACATGCATAGCTTTCTGATGGCGGTATAGCTTCGTACATACTTCTCGCATGTACCCTAATTGATCCTTAACTCAATCACTATGTACTTTTCCCTAAGTCTCTAATATAAGCTTCCGTAAAACCATTTGGAGTATTATCTTATTTAATTTTAATTAATACTTCATACCTCAGCATTTTCATTTTACAACAATAACTGGATAATTAATTTTAGATGTCAACAAAGACAACGAACTTCTCCTGATATATATATATTTAACTTCGTTTAAATTTAGTGACTATACACGTCACACGAGTTCGGTTCTGGAACACAATTTTTGCTTAATCCCTATGATCAGGGAAGTGAAGATTAACCTTGCACCTCAACCCAAGCGTCACTTTGGGGCTCATTTCCCCAAGAAGGTAAGGATGAGGCGAAAGAACCTCTGAGGTTACAAGTTGCAGCAGCCCGGTCGATAGAGACGCGCAGATGTCCCTAACGATTATAATAGTAAGCTTGATGACTAGGTCATACTGAAGGGATACTCACAGAGGCCTACTTTTATCCATCGGAGTCGATTCAGCGAAGACTGTTATGCGGCTGGGCCAAAAAGAGCTTTTCAACAAACAAGCATGGGCGTCATATACGCGACACCGAAGGACAATAGCACTCCCTAAGCATAACTGAGCAGGATGGCTCAGATGGTTTCGCATTCAGAAGACCAGGTTTCGGTTCCCGTGGCCGACCTACCTGACCCATGGTTCTTTCGCTAGAGAAAGTGTCGCTAGAGAATGCTGGGTAGGTTAATTACTTCCCACTAATTTCCTGTACCTCCATGTCACTTCCATTACCATTTCATATCATATCTCATCTGGTGGTTTCTTTCAGAGTAGAAGTGTCGGCGGGGGTCTCGGCGGTGCATGACAGGATTATATGCTCTGAGTGAACACTTTCTCCTCCGGCGGGACGGACTCCAGTCTCCTAGCAGACCTAGTGGGCCGGTTCAGGAATGCGGCTGGCAGGATGCCGGTCGTGCAAGCCTACCTGGAGTTTTCCTTGCTTTGGGGTGGGCAGCCTCCAGTCTCCGAACCGGCCTCGTGAGTTTCGAGACCTCGGTAAGAGGGATGACGATTGTCCTGGACTGCCGGGGAGTTTCTATCTAGTGAAGCGTAGGGACCCCGCCTTCTATACTGTAGTGATTCCTTGGTGTCGGCCGCCCTCTGTCTCCTCTCACCTCATCCTCCCTCCCGAGGGTGCCCCACTTGTGGGCACAGGTAAAAAAGACCATTCTGGTCGAGGTGCCGAATCCCATTCGATTAATCAAATCCAATCAAACGTTAGGATGAATGGGAAAGCGAAACATCTGAAAGCGACCGAAAGAAAATTCAAGGTTCAAGAGAAACCACCACAACAACGCCATTGTCAGTCAGGGCAAGCCATGAAGAACCCATAGTCTGACTAATAAATTCCTTTTACCTAAAGCAGATGTTGACCAACAATTTTTAAACAGAAGCTCTACCAGACACTCATGACTCAAGTAGGTCCAGGAGCAAAGGAGTTGCTAATTTTTTAATACCATGTGTGCTGCCTACCCGCATACACCTGATTTCCCAGTCGAATACGCATGTTGAGAGAGGAGTAGGTAATGGATTCTAGTAACTTTCAAAGCGCGTATATTTCCTTGTTAGTATCTGAAATCCAACGTTGTGATCAACTATTCCCATTTATTTGTTCCATATGCAAGGTTTCTTGCTGCGTTTACTTTCACTCTTCGCTGTAATAAACCCAGTTATGTGTTAAATTACAGAGTTCTATCACGATATTTTCTCCATTTGTGCTTTGAAGTTCCACAATTACTTTAAATCATCTTTACATTAACATTATCATTCAGAGAAGAAACACGTGGATTTTCTTTCGAAGGAAATGGGGAACGTTTAAACCAGAAAAAGTATTTTGATATTGAGTTTTCACTGTCTTTCCAACAATGTCAATTAGTTCCTTTGTCACTGTCACTTCTCTTAGTTCATATTGCCACTCCACTAATGTTATCTAGTCGTAGTTTATTTTCCCTCTCACCTTTATTTTCTTCATGTGGTGGCGGGTTAAGCAAATAGGCTTCTTACCGTTTCAGTGACTGGAGAATCGAGCACAAGACGCCCGTAATGCCTTACAGAAGAAGCGCTCATTGAACGTCACAAATGCCGTCACCAACTCACTTGTTTCTTACCGCACCAGAAAGGCAATCACCCGCTCACATTCCAGCAACCCACCCCCGTAAACACTAATTTATACTGACTTATTAAATGTTCAAGAGTCAGAGAGATAGAGAGAGAGAGAGAGAGAGAGAGAGAGAGAGAGAGAGAGAGAGAGAGAGAGAGAGAGAGAGAGAGAGAGAGAACTTCCAGAATATTCTACTTATCCGTCGATAATGCTTCTGGAGCTTACCTAAGTCTCGAGCGCTGTTCGTCTATTTACAGTTACTCCAAAAAGTATTCCTCTAATGCATGCGTTTATGTTTAGGGATGTATGGATGGTGGAAAATTATCAGAATAAAGTACAGCAGGGACACTGTCTTATTTATTGATTAGTGAAAAAGAGAATACAATAAAGAAACATGTATCTACTCACATAAACATAGTCGAACATTCAAAAGTAAAGATCTGCAATATAGGATACAAAATAAGTATTCGTCTGCATACTGAAAATGGTGTAGAATGTCACGGTTAATACTTAGAAAGGCTCTACATTCTTCTTTATAAACTCTTGTATTCTCCTTGACATGGATTCCACCAAAGATTGTGTTGTTTGCACTGTAATTTTACACCAATCCTCTAGTTGAGCGTTCTTTAGATCCTTTATATTAGATATCTGATGTTTTCTAATATTTTTGTCCAGTATACTCCAAAAATCCTCTATTGGATTCATATCTGGAGATTGAGGTGGTATCGGCATCCATCGTGGAGTATTATTCAGCAACCATAGCCTTGCATCTAGAGCTGTGTGTTTTGGATCATTATCTTGTGTGAAAATATAATCCTCAGAAAGACCCATATTATTCACACTTCTGGGCAGATGTGTTTTAGAATGTTTATATAAACCTTATGGTTTCTAATTCCGTCACTAAAACACAACTCCCGCATACCATTTGCACTCATGCAGCCCCAGACAAGTACTGAACCGCCTCCATGTTTAACTGAAGCTGTTATATTTTTCTCCTCAGGCTCACAATTCTTTTTTCTTTACAATATTTCTCGACCTTTTGACTTAAAGAGCTCAAATTGACTCTCGTCAGTAAATACAACATTCTTCCGGAAATCAAAACCATCGTATTTAGGTTCTTTTGCAAAAGCAACTCACACCTTTCTGTTGATTTTACTGATGTAGGGCTTTCTACGGGCTGTTTGGCCTCCATACTCAGCTTCATAAAGCACGTTTCTTATAGTTTGTGCTGAAACGGACTTTACTGTGTGTGTGTTTGAACCGCAATAGCAAGTTTTGGAGCACTTAGTTTAGGGTTTATCTTGACTCCTCTAAGTAACTGTCGTTTCTCAATCTCAGATAGAACTGCAGGACGACTGTTTCTTGATTGATTTTCGTAAGTTTTGTTCTGATCAAACCTTTGTATGATAGTCTTCACCGTACTGGTAGGTCTTTCAATGGTTTCTCCAATTTCTTGAAAAGATTTTCCCTTTTTAATTAACCTGATGCAAATTTCTCTCTCTTCTTTTGTAGTTTCACGATATCTTCGAACCTATGTTACTTAAATAGCAGTCAACGGTTTTGGAAACAGAGATGTAACTATCAACGACAGTAGATGAAACACAACTGCATAAGAAAAGGGAAGGGATGTATATCTGTGAGGTACCATACCTGGGATCTTGTTTACTAGACGAATACTTGTTTCACATCAAATGCTTGTTATATTCTATATGCTATCATTAGACGCATACTTTTTGGAGTATCTGTATATCTATTCGTCTGTTCAACTGTCCTGTCGTTCAACGCTAACCTATCGACAAGCTTAGCTCGTGACCGCTTCGTTACATTATATAGAAAAATCACCATAACACAGTTTTTAACACATTTGTTATCCATCTTATGTATAAGCACTTGTTACACTTCAAAATATTTTTTTCATAATTGACTAATGCTAAAATACGAAGCCCTAGCTCTTTTGGCTATAATATTTTCACGTGTTTCAGGAAATATTACTTAGAGAAAATCTCATCCCAAGGCATTACGTTTTCCAAGTAACCATAAAAGTTGATAAAAACAAAACTCTTAGATACGCTTGTGTGACGAAACTTTCACATTAATATCAGTAATTGAAGGACCCCCCCCCCCACAATCTTTCCATTCTTCAACTTTTATTCAGCCTTGTTGTCCAGTCCACACAGAGCCAATACGAAAAACGAGTAAGCAAGTTATAAGGAACAAAACTCACTATCGCCTACTGTGCTTTTGAAAATGTCAGGAAGGAATAAAATGCAGAATGTAGCAGGTGAACAGATTTGGATTGATAGATTCGGAACAGGCAGAGCCCCTAACGACTGTAAATATTATTTCTTGGAGCAGGCGGGACACCCACAGGAAGTCTCTATAAGTCTCTCTCACATACACACCAAATGACAAGACAGCTAGAACCACAAGGGGTACTCAATCGTTCTATGCATTTTCCACCATCCACTGGCCTCATCCTTCCGTCACGAAGCATTCGTCGATAAAAATCCATATTCAGAATGAACGGCACAGTGATAATTTAATGTGGTATCTCCTGAGTTCGAGCCTCGAACTCTCCAGAGCCGTTAAAACTTGATAATATCTTAGCGACTTTGCTTCCTTTATCTGTACACGCACATTAATCAAAATGCACAAATCAGGAATAATAATGTATAAAATGGAATTTTAAGTGTAATGTAACAGCTGCAGGGCTACTTGTGTCGGTTACCAATAACGATTATGTTATTTGATTTAATTTTACGTAATCGCATTTGCATGTACATTATATTAGGGATTACTCGTAAGGACTGGCAGTAACAATCTACATCTCATTGTACATTGTACAGTATACCCGATGTAGATTAGGTGAGACAAAGTCAGACATATCATCCATCTCTCTCACGCGCTCGCTCACGTAGAACTGGCAACGCCAAAAGAGCACGGCCACTTTATTGACTAAGCCCATATTCATTCTTGTTTTGTAGCTACTCTATGTTTCAACATGAACTATGTTGATGCCGCGCCTGCGCACGCACGCACACACACACACACTCATACACACCCAAAGATGTATTCCTTTGCGTTGTCTTCTTTCTATTGGCTAACAATTCGTCCTTAGGAGCGCCTTTCTTAATAAGTGTATATGGGAACAGCTACGAGTAAATGAAGTCATGTTGGCATTTTCTTATTAGATAATGGCACTCAAGCGCAACGAGTTGCGTATAGGGTATAAAATTTTATTCACCTGTAGTGAATAACGTCACTCAGGTTCTGTAGCCATCTCTATTACTGTAGTAACCGTTAACGGAAAACTCGTTATTTTGGTAACGGTTATGCGGTAACTAGCTATCTTTTAGTTCATTACTTTTGTAACTATTTATATGTAACTAGTCATTGCCTGTCACCATAATTTTTGTAACCGTTGCATTAAGGTCACCGTTACGCTATTTTCTGCCAACTTTGGCCTTGAGTGCAGTGTACGAAATTATTTTACCAGATAACCCTTTGCAAATGCTTATGATCCAGTATATTGTAACTGACTTTAACGAAACATTTCCGATCTGTTGATTCATACAGTTGCCTGTCGACCTTTCTAATAGATGTTATTCCGTTTGGCAGTTGATAGTTAATTTTTCACAGATGCCTTGTAGCAGAAAGCAGCAAATACACAGTTGGTATGCTATTGTTTCCAGAGAATTTGTTATTCAAAGCGTTTAAAGCATTTAACGTACTTAAAATAGTGCACGGTTTGCGAACAACGTTCAGTAATTGCACATAATGTGAGTGCATTGTTCACTGAAGTTGAGTATGCGCGCTATTATTATACAGACCACAGAAGAGCAATTAGTGAACCGCCCACCTCCTGTGGAAACATACAAATTTGTACCAAAAAGGTTTATTAATAAATGTCATCCAGTTCTATTTAATATTCATTACTGTCTAGTTTATGCATTCGAGCATTTTAAACCAGGCAAATTTTAGGGTTATAGCATTAATCAGCTAAGTATTTAAATTACAATGCACAAAAAATTATATTAAAAACCTATGAAAGAGAAAGTAAGCTTCGACTATATTGAGTGTTCAAATTTTTCGTTAGAAATTAGAAATAAAAACTGGAGAGCAATAAAATCAGGAGTTCCCCAGGGAAACGCCTTAGAACCCCTCCTATACATACTCTATACAAATGCTCTCCCAAACAGTTATGTATGCAGATGATACTAATATTTTGATAACAGCCATAAACAATCAGGAATCAACTAAAAGTACAAATGACACATTAAAAGTGCTAAAAAGTTGGTTTGATAATAATGGCTCAAAATTAAATATGACCAAAACTACTTTAATTCAATTTAAAACACAGTCGAGAGCAAACAACGCCATAAATAGCGTAAACATCACTTCAGTAAGTACAGGAAAAATTTTAGGAGCATACATAAATGAGAAGCTAAAATGGGAGAAACATTTCCAACATATTATTTAGAAATTAAATTGCGCCTGCTTTAATATGTTTTGCCTGACAAAAGTTACAAACTTAGAAACCAGAAAGATTGTATACCACAGCTACTTTCACTCCATAATGGCATATGGTATTATACTATGGGAAACAGCGACAGGTTGGGATAAGATATTCAAAATACAAAAGAAAATTATCCGTATTGTGACTTCGTGGATTCGTGAAATTAAAAGTCAAATTGCACCACTCAAAAATGTTCTTTATTTCCACCGAGTTACAATCGAAACACTTACCGATTACACAGAATTACGTAATGCACACAATTACAATTCAACAGTTCGTCTGTAACAGGTCCATTGCACGCAGTTACGTACATTCCTCCGAAGCACGTACACAGTCCGTTCTCTCACTGGGCGCTCCTCACGGCTGCTCGTCAAGAACTGAACTGACTTGCCAACTACAGGCCTTATATAGGGAAGATCGCCGTTTCTGGAAAGTTCACGGCGGGCACAATTATCCCGAGGTTTCGAGACGTCTGGTGGGAGGGGAAAGAGACGGTCCAGGGCTCCCGCCATTCTCCTAATCATACCTTCAGTTAGTGACACGAGACAAATGGGTAGGCGTGGTCTAAATGCTTCCCGTCTGGCCCTACTGCCGGCCGGTTCTATAGGGAGTTCCGACGTTCGGGTGATAGTATTATGACCCGTGTCAGTCCCAAATTTTCCTGCAGAATTTTATTTAAAAAACGAAACATACTCACACTGCCTTCTCAATATAGCTATGAATTAGTTAAGCACATATATGAAAATTTTGACAAATACTACCTAAATCAGAATGTACCTACGTAATCTTGGGACTAGAACACAGAATTGTCTTAAAGTACCAGCTCATAGACTTGCCCTATTTGAAAAAAGCTCATTCTATGCTAATATAAAAGTTTATAATAAACTGTCACAAAAGTACCGAGAAATTAAGAACAAAAATGTGTCTCTTAGCACACTTAAAAAGGCCCTCGCTGACAAAGCTTATTGTTCAGTAAAGGAATATATGGAAGATAGTCTCTAGGACCACATATATTATACTAAGCTGTATAATAGATATGTATAGTACAAATATTTAAACATAGGGAAATATGTAAAAATAACTCTATATAAAATATTTGTAAATACCTATAAATATGTTGGTAAACTGTAATTTTTGACGAACCCCCAATTTACTGGGCCTAAATACATAAATGTATGGGACGAATAAAGTATCTTATTTTATATTATCTTCATTCTTGTCAATTCTCACCATGGTCCTTCTGCACTGTACTTAACTCTTAAAATGTGATTCCAGTTTGATGTTGAATACCTTTGTGTTGCAAAGCTTCAGTTTTCTATGTATTTACGACCCAGGTGAATTTAATGTCTTCCAATAAACACATAAATTTTGCATAGAAATACAAAAGTATTTTACAGTTTATCATCCAAGGTCTCCTGCAAATATGCACTTACTTTTCTCTGGGAATTATGCCTGTGGGATGTCTTCAAAACGCTAACACTGACTACGACAGTTTCCTCAGAACTGCTCCGCTCTTTCTCTCACTCATATAAGGCAAGTCTTTCAAATACTTTCTTCCAGGATCTAGCTACTGAGCCTCCACAGAAAAGAGGTATAAATGCCAGCAGTAAATTATGAACGTAATTGTCTAGCGTTCTACAGCATCAGCTTAAAGGGACATAATTGCATACATCTCTGCCCATCTAAACCATAACAGTCACCCTAGAGTTTCCGCCCCCCCCCAAAGAAAAAACCCTACCTGCGGTTAAACCCTTATAGTGGTGGGCACGCAGAAAAATTATTCAGGCTTACCAAAGCCTTTCAGCAGTGACGGAACGGTCGGACGAATCTGCTATCCAGTTTTTAAAATAAATGATTCGTAATAAAATATTTGGCAATAATGCGCTTCTCGGCCGAGCGACTGTACGTGCCACTCACCTTAAAAGATAAGGTTCAAATCAAAATCAGAATTAATGAAGTGAACAACAGAATTCTGCCAGCTAGTGTCCTCACTCTGTAAAGAATAAAGGCAAAGTGTGAATGAACTATTTGCATTTTAAACACGGACCATTCCTGTTTAGCCCACCTTGGTAGCGTAGATGGTAGCATGTCTGCCTCACGTTCAAGAGGTCCCGAGTTCGAATCTCGGTCATGGTGAGTTACCTGGATAAGGCTTTTTCTTGGGTTCTCCCTTATCCTGATAGATGAATGTCAGGTAATTTTAAGCTCTATGGACCCTGGACACATTGAGCATCATTTCACCCATTTCATTCACCGTCCGATATGACAACGTTGGAGGACGTAAAATTACAACAACAACAACAACAACAACAACAACAACAACAACAACAACAACAAGAATTCCTGTTTAACAATAAAAGACTACATAAAACAAGTTGTAAGAGAAACATACATCCACTATTGGTATCAAAAACATACTAAAGGATCAGTTAAGAAAAATATTTGTAGAGAATTCTTTGTAAGTTACTTTTGAAAATGAACTTGCCTGTTATCTTTGGGATTCTCACCCATCGCAATAAACTTCTGAGAACAAAAAGCATTACGTGTGTAAATGATATATTTTTAGTTGTTTTATTTGTCTAAAAAATTGACAATACTTAAGTGACGATTATACTCCATGTATACTCCCATTTAAAACGCCTCTCAATGGGTGACTTGTATTAGTATCAAATTTATAATCTTTATGTGTCCATAGAATTCGAAAAGAAATGGCTTCCATCCAAGCTCTTCTTCCATGATATGCTTCCAGATGGTTTCTCCAGAACCCATTTACTTTCTCTGCATAACGATGCATAAGTAGTTTTTGTTATCCTCTCTAATGAGAGTATCGTAATCACAAATCACGTTTCAACTGTCTGCGTTGAACACGACCAGCATGGTAGAGTGAAGAATCCAAGACGTACTGCTAAAACCTTTTGTAAACATTTCCAGTCTCCGAAGCGTAACATACTCGGCATTTTACGGTGTTGTGCCAACCAGCGTCAGCTGTTTAACCTCTGTACAAGGCTCAGCTGTTGTTACTGGACACCTCAGCTGCCTCATTATGGAATGATAATTGCTTCTCCGGCGTCCTCCGAAATACTATGAAGACTTCAGCTCTGTGGAAATGTCATTTGCGATGTTTGCTTTACCTGTTTTTGATATACCATAAATATTAAAGTAAATAACGAAACAAAGATACTATTTTCTTGTAGCAAAATCAATTCGGTCTTTTTGGGTCACGTTTAATTTCATAAAGTATCAAAACAT
Source organism: Mantis religiosa (assembly GCA_030765055.1). Classification (NCBI taxonomy): domain Eukaryota; kingdom Metazoa; phylum Arthropoda; class Insecta; order Mantodea; family Mantidae; genus Mantis; species Mantis religiosa. The sequence continues at coordinate 126,850,089 of CM060950.1, forward strand.
ACGATGTATCACTCTAGTAAATCAACTTCTTGCGTCGAATCTACTAGGTAAGAATGTCAAAATAATATTTTAGTGATTATATTATGTAGAATGACTACGGATCTGTGCCTCTTCCAATTTGCGCTGTACATTTCCTTTTAATATTTGTGAGTTATGTTCATGAGCTCGAACTTTTGAAATATTTTGTTAGTTATGGCTATCGATTTTTGATTATTTTTCTACTGATAGAAGCTGCAGATTTGCTGAAGGGAAAGACGACAGGTAAGGGAGCAGTTAAATACTTTGTGAGCAAAGAACACGCATGCTTTGCACTGAAAGGATGCAAAATCTTCGTCTCAGCGACATTCCTAAGCTCACCATATTCTTCAATTAATAAAAGGAGAAAAACAGTCACCCCATTTGGAAGTCTAAATATGAATACCGATTTTTTATTTTACATGAATCATCGTTTTTGTGTTATGCTACCCAAAGTCACACTTTTCCTAAAATGCTTTTGCAGGTTTTAGGGAGCTTAGTTGCCTGTATTACCGATGCAATCTTGACATCGAACTTTTGGATTTAGTACAATAGTTCTCCTACTTACAGCACGTGGTAGAGGAAGTAAAATGCATGTAGTGTATGTAGCATTAAGGTATTTTAGTATTTGCTAAAAATAAAGTTACGTGCGAACAGCCTCCCAAAGCAAGATTCCAACAAGTTAAAACTCTTGACAGTGAAAGAAAACGAAGGTGTATGTAAGCCAAAGAATATGCGGTTTCTTTACATAGATTTATCTGTTTTAGGATTTAATGACGTTTTTCAGATACTGAGAATGCAAATACGCGGAACTCATTATACATGTACAACGTACACCATAACATTGTTTAATAATGAGTTTAGAATATTGCTACAGGCAGTTTGCGTTTAGGCTAAACTATGCAACGCATTGTCGGATGCATACAAACAACAAACGCCCAGAGCGATTTAGAATTATGAATAATGAGCGTTATAAGAATAAAAATTGTATTTTATTAAGCAAAAAGTAATAATAGGGCAGTTATAATTAAAACAAAAAGTAATACATTATACCTATGAGAGCAATCCAGATTCATTTTCACATTTTTGTCTACATTATGACAGCGCATATATTTTGAGGTTTTTGTGGACATATTTATCTCAACGTAGTGTTAACGGTAACCCTGCTGTTTAATTATTGGATTTAAACAACGTAACTTTTCATGGCCTGTGTAATTAAATTTGAAATGATTATCCGGGCTTGTAGGATATGTTCATTCTTCCTCCAGACGTTTCATAGCTGCTGATGATAGAGCTCTGTGTCAGTCTTCGCCGAGGTGAACAAGAGGATGCTTCGGCCACGCTACTGGAGACGTATGATGCAGACAAAACGTCTGGAAGATAAATGTGCAGTTGATTATTGCCTACAAGCTCAGATAATCCATTTCTGTGGAATAATTCATTTATTAGAATCACAAATAAAATTAAACGTTCAAATTATTTATATGTCAATACGTATCCTAAAACATTTCATGATCAGGGAATTCTGACACCATATTAACTTATACCTATGTATTGTAGGTTACACGTTGCAACTATGTTCATCTTACTAATACTGAGCCCGCGTCGGTGGCGTAGATGGTAGCGTGTCTGCCTCACGTTCAAGATACCCCGAGTTCGTATCTCGGTTAGGGTGAGTTATCTGGATAAGCTTTTTCCGGGGGTTTCCCGTAACCTGATAGACGAATGTCAGGTAACTCTAAGCTCCATGGACCCTGGACTCATGTGAGAATCATTTCACCCATTTCATTTATCGTCCGATATGACTTAACGTTGGAGGACGTAAATTAAAAAAAAGTGTCTAGCCTGCCATTGTTAGGGTAATTGTACAGATATAAATATAAACTCTTGCTACTACAGAAGAGAGCAATTAAGAGAGTGATTAGAAAATAAAACTCGTTACAAATATTCACATAATGGTTTAACGATATTAACAGTAACATTTTATATGTGTTAGAATTTATGTGTGCAAAGAAGTTAAGCAGCTGGCAGGTAAGTAGTTCTATACCCTATATAATACTTAAAATTTTATACCACAATTTTGTATAAATTCAAAAAATAAATCACATTTTTGTAAATTGGGTTTTAGCTATGCAACACCGTATGAAAAAAACTGAAACAGCGTAAGCCTCTTAAATTTAAAAGGTGTTTAAGAATTATTACTTGAGCACATTTTAAAGCTATTAAGTGGGTGTATTGTTTTATTGTGCTTTTAGTACATCATATATTGGAATAATTTGTCAAATATAAATAAAATAAAAGTTTAAGCCTAAAAAGTTCAGCATAAAACTTGCTGCATATCTGAGGACATTATTTGCTAGTGTTATTGCAGTTCAGCTTATACTTCCATTCAGCTGATCTTTATTACTTGTATCATCTCTTGTCTCTGGAATAAGATGGTATTATTTTATTATGCAGCATCCTTAATGAATTAAGGGGTAGCAAATAGTTTTCTTCCATGGACACAAGTTGTTCACTAAAATTGTTTTAATGGCACCGATTGCTTTCTCCCCACTAGTTTGCAAACCTCCGGTGATTTTAATATTTTCATCATTCTTCAAGCTTCAACCCTCTTGTTTAAAATGTAAGATTTATCTGTATACCTTTCTAGTAATCACGTGTCATCCACTATTTGCGTTCATTCTTTTGTTATTTTTATTTCGCTCCGGTTTCTATCTCACTTGCTTTAAAAACAATTCTTTGGAGGCTTTTATGTCTATAGAAGAATATTTATGTCATATTTCTCCGACATTCTATTACATACATCCTCTGGAAATAACTATCTCCTAATAGTTTCAATGGATAAATATGTGCAGCTGTTGTGGCGCAAAAAACGAGTTTGAATGCTGCTGTAGTTTGTCGAGATATTAAGCGGTTTTAACGTTATTAACACTTTTTCAAATGAGTATATCATTTATTCGCACCTAGAGCGATATCTTTAATTTTAGAATAAGTATTGTAAAGAAAGCAATATTATACTATTTGGAGGGATTTTTTTTTTCAAAACCACTAGATATTTATTTTCAAAATAAACGTTGAATTAGTTTTATCAATCATAAAACCTAATTGGCTTTTACGAACAGATCAAACTGTAAGCTTCTTGCAGTTAAAAATAGAACGTAATGTAATTCAAATACAATGAAACTAGCTTTAAAAGCAACAAAGTATTCAATGTCTCAGTGTTAATTCACGTTTAGTGTCAAAATGTATATATGCTTTTGCAAAAAATAAGTATTTTGATACTTTAATAGTTTTAACACAAGATTTGATTTCTGACGTTGAGGGAATAACGAATGATGTTAGCGTAATATATAAGGTGTTTTAATGATACCTGAAATACAGGTGTGAATACGTAAAGCTTAAGTAGCCATCAAAGGGTGGTGATTGTTACAACCGAACAAGAGATTGTCTTTTAAACAAATCGCTCTACGTCAATGATATTTAAATATTATTACAAAAGCTGCTATTAGAACTGTTTCGAGCTTTACTTGATAATAATAAACGGGAAATGGTATATATGATATTTATTGCTCTAAAAAAGGCATTTGATTCTATTAATAGAGAAGCATTATGGATAAAATTAAGCAGTAAGGGGATAAGTCAGGCATTTATAGAAGTAATTAAGATGATATATCAGGAGCTTAGTCCAGTATTATTTAACCTTTATATCGATGGAATTTTAGAGGAGATATCAAGTTGTAGGGTACATTTACCAGTTATTAATAATAAAGAAATACCGGGGCTACTGTTTGCAGATGACCTAGTAGTTGGGTCCATATCAAATGGAGGGCTGAGAAGAGCAACTGAGGCAGCCAATTCTTGTTGCAATAAATGGGGCTTGAAAGTGAATGAAAGCAAAACAAAGATTATGGTTTTCAAAAAAGGATACAGGTTGCGTAAGGATGAGAAATGGGAGGTTAATAGAAGAGAAAGAGAGGTAGTAAGGAGATTTGATTATTTGGGTACAAGGTTGAGTTCAGATGGTAGCTGGAAAGAACAAAAAATGATGTCTATGGCAAAAGGTAAAATGGCCATGAGAGTGATAAGATCGTGCTTCAGTAAACTGCTAGATATAAATGTCAAATGGTTGGAGAGGATTTATACGGCAGTAGTAGAAATTAGAATGTTACATGGATCAGAGGTTTGGGGAGTAGATGAGGCTTGGAGAGACACTGATAGAGTGCATAGATCCTTTTGTAAATATATATTGGGATTACCAATAGCATCACCTAATGACGCAGCAAAATTGGAATTAGGCAGGCATTCTACTAAAATTAAAATCTTGTCGAGGGCAATGAAATATTTATACAGAATCACTAACTTGGAAGATGGCAATATAATTAAAGAATGTTTTCATATTCAAAAGAGAAGTAACTGGGGTAGGTCTTGGGCACATAAAATGTATGACTTGTTGAAGCAGATAGGTATGGGTCATTCTTGGATAAATGCAGAGTATGGGTATAAAGGCTTCCGGAAAGAAGTTAAGCTAAGATTGGAAGATATTGACAGACAAGACATTTTTGCCAATACAAGTGACAGAAGCTCACTGAGATTATGTAGAGAAATAAAAGCAACCTGGGGGAGGGAAGGATATATAGATATATGTAGTAAAATAGGGCGAGAAGGTTTTGCTTGGGCGAAAACAGGAGTGAGAAACTTGAAAGGTATAGGTCAAGAGAGGGGGCTAGATAAATGTCCATTGTGTGGAGAAGAGAATGCAGATTTTCATTGTGTATTAAATTGTAGTCAAACAAAGGTATGGAGATAGCAGGCTTGGCTACGTAAATGGGACAATTTGGGGGGTGAAGTAGTAATTAGAAAAATTTTGTCAGTAAAAGGGGAAACATAGGGAATTATTTAGGGAAAGTTAAAGAGAGATGCCTAAGAACAATTAAGAGAACTATATAGAGTGGCATAGGTGAAATGGCAAAAAGTGTAAAAAGGCGTAGAGGGCCTCCAATACACAAAAACCTAGGGTTAGGTGCATGGGGACCGAATTACTATTCAGTGGTGGGCGACATGATAGGATTTTAAGGATCTAGGAATATATGGCATATTTCAGTATGAATTTTATAATTGTAATCTGGATTTTGTATTTCCATTTTATGATGTATCAGAAAAGTTGAGAAAAAAGATTACAAAATTAAAAAATTACGTGATAGTAAAAGCGGACCATTAATTAACACCCTGAATTTAGTCTTGGAAGCATTTTGGTTAATTACCGGTTTAATCAGAGTAGAAGCGAAATGGACCACGAAAATTGGATCCCAATATAAGGGACACAGTGCGCATGGAAGACGCAAAGGAGCTCCTAAATTGGAATCGCTAGAGACATCAGACACCGTTTTGCAGGAAGATAAATTAAGGAATCAAGAAAGCTAAAGATGTATTATTTAATGACTTAGGACCAAAATGGAAGTAATTGTTATGGCTGGAACAATAGAAATTAAGAAGTCACAACGCGTATAGTATTTTACAAAAATGAATTACGTACCTGAAAACTACGAACGATCATTTGGCACCTTACAGTGGTTGTGTAACGAACCAGGAATTTTTTAATTCAAATGATGGAAGATTTGTTAATAACCAGTTTTAAGTTACACTGAAAATGCTTTAATTAATTCCATCCTTCCATGTTTATGAAATTATCGCTTTCATACACATCATATGTGTATGTCTAATGACAAAACTAGTTACTTGTAGGTGTTTTTGAACTGAAGTATTCCTGATCCATATAAAGTCATGCAGGTGTTAAGTTATCTTTCTGTTTCTCTCATCTGTTTGTCCCATAAAACATCCTACCAATTACGATATACTGCTTATCTTGTTTTCATTATTCTCTGTAACTTTATCCACTGAATGATTATAGTCCTCCACTGTTAGTGACTCTTTCATCTTAAATCCTGAGAGCTCTTTCCTTCTGCTGCCAAATACAATGATTTTGAAATCTTAAAACCAATTCCCATTTTTATGTTCCTAAAGTAATTTCTCGCACATATATTCTAAACTATGATAAAGACACATATTCCTAAAATATCAACCATTGAAGAATATGGACAGAAGAAGCACAAAAGAAAACAGATTTGCAGCTTTTACTGCAAAGAGAACAAGAAGCTTTAACTTAATCCTAGAGTTTAAAAACTTTTCCAGCATTTTCTCTACGCACGTTTTCTCTGGCCTGCCTGTGTGTTTCCTACAGAAATCTGCTAATAAAACATTAAACACATTGAAAGTGGTTCTTTTAGAGCAGGCAGACAGCCCTTTCAAGCTGAAATACTGTAATACTTCAACGTATGTTCACAACAATACACAAGAGGTTTAACCATACAGGTTAAGCAGTGGAGCGTTTAACAGTTAACGATTCCTGATTAAAATTGTCGTTTTCATTATCTCATTTAGTATTTTTAACTTATATTTGCTTCACAACGTGTATAGTAGATGGAAAGAATATCACATTCCAACCAAAAGTTTGTTACAGATAGCTCACCAAGAATAAATTAGTTGATACCTCTGAATAATAAACGTATTTTCGGAAGATTAGTTCGTATGTGTCTATGAACAGCATAACTCAAAAAAGTTATGTGGATTGGATTGGATTGCTCGGACGGGATCGGCACCTCTACCAAACTGGCCTTTTTTAACCTTTGTCCCCGTGTACGGTACCCGCGGGAGGGAAAATGAGGCGGCCGACCATAAGGAATCACTACAGTACAGAGGGCGGGGTCCCTACACGTTCTCCCCGGCATTTCATGACAATCTTAATCCCACCTACAGTGGCCTCGATACAGTCACGAGGCCAGTTCGGAGACCAGAGGTGCCCCTAGAGCAAGGAAGACTCCAGGCAGGTTGGCACAACCGGCATCCCGCAAGCCACGATCCTGTATCGGCCCAATAGGCCGGCTGGGAGACCAGAGTCCTTCCCGCCGGAGAAGAAAGTGTTGACTCAGAGCATATCATCCCGCCATGCAGCGCTGAGACTCCCACTAACACTTCTATCCTGAAAGGAACCACCTGATGAAAAATGTTATGAAATGATAATGGAGGTGAAATGGAGGGACAGGAAATTCGGGGGATGTAATTAACCTACCCAACATTCGTCTAGCAATCCGGGAAACCCCCGAAGAAACCCATGTGTCAGGTAGTTCAGCCATGGGAATCGAACCTGGTCATGCCGAATGCGGGCCACAGAAGAAACTGCCTTAGATATCCCACTCGGTAAGTTATATGGCAGTAAAGAAAATGTGACATTTTGGATATAAGTTCAATAATTTTCAAAGGCGTGGCACGAAGGTTATTAAAAAACATCCACCAAACACAAACTACACGTTGTATGACAGGTTTTCGACTTTTTTTCTGATAAATGACTAGATGAAATTCTGATTGGTATGCTATATATTACATATATTTAAATGGTCAAACTAATTTATAAATTGAATTTTGTAGCAATAGTGTTCCGTTGAGTAAGTGTTACATGATTTACTATAAAGGTTACTTAGGTGTGTGTGTTTGACACCTTATAAAATGATTTTGAATACTAGTGGTAAATTTATTGGTTATACAGACAGGATAGGTAATCAATGGATGTAAATAGTAAATAAATAATTTCAAAAACCAGCTCTCGTATTACAAAACCATAAGCTGCTAGGTATAGTAATAGAACCCTTCTACCGGGTAATTCCCATTTCCAGTGAATGAATACATACACACATACAAAATCTTGTGCATATTACTGGAAACATTGAGCGATAGACAGAAACATAGATATTGCAGAAAACCTGTATATTCATTTGAAATACATTATTTTATTTAAACATTGTTTTAATGCCATCAGTCGTTTCCGAAGTACACTTTATGAATTTTTCAACTTTTCATTTACAGTTTGATAGATATTCAACTGTTTCTTACGATTGAATAAAAAGTGTAAGGACTTTTAAGGTTAACATACACTGTCCATTTCTTAAAACTATTGGATAATGCTATTTTCTACATATCTATAACGAACGTTGTAATGTACGTATTTCTGTCAAAGTTTTAGCTATATCAAAATGAAGTAAATAGAAATAGAAATATTAAATTATTTATTTACCCACTTTTAGCGATAGAGGTTCATAAATATAGTATATGAATACAATATATCAGAATTTTATACTATGTATTTGAGGTAAAGTGGCTATACATCTCTCTGTTTTAGCAGCAGTACACTTTTGCGCAACAGCGTTTACATTTTCACTGCCACGAAACGGAGGAGAAGCAATAATACCACTTTGCAGTTGTAACTGCTCACGTGAATCAGGTATGACGCCTCATTATTACAGAAGGGAATGGAATAAAGGATCAAGCACTTCGTACCTCGACCTAACGCAAATCCTTTGTTTATCAACACCAGGAGAAGTGGGTTAGGGGAATGAGCACAAGGAGGATATAGGCCGTAGGCAGACAGGGACTCCCAGGTGTTCCGAGCTTGAGAAACCACACACACTGTTTTTATAGAGAGGAGAAAAAAAGAAACATATATCTATGTAGGTTATGTAGATATATTTTTTTTTGTTTTCCTCATTTTGCCGTTTTTTATTGTTTCCGTTTGATTACTGTTTGTTTCCTGTATTTTCACACATACACATATCTATATGTACACCTAAACAACCATGCCTAAGGTCTTTGATCTATATATCTTCGTTGGGTAGTGAAAACTGAAAGTCCTGATCTGTGACTTTTCACAAACCCAAAGTAATCGACTGCGCTTTGGAATCATTTACCACATCGTATATCTGTATAGAAAAGTGCAGTTATACAGTTTAAGTCATTCTGGTGTTATGGATAGGGAGCGGATTTACATCAACTAAAATATGTGAAATTGGCAGGCAAAAAGACACTAAAATGGGCAAAATAGGCAACAAAAATGTGCTAAGTAGACACTTAGAAATACACAATTTTATTAAAATTGTTGGTGTTCAATTTTTCAGTTGGTGTCTGGAGCTTGAGGAGATCGGACGTGCCAAGTAGAGAGGCAGGTAGAAACGAGTTGAGACAATGGGTGTTGACCTGGTGTTACGAGAGGAGTTAGAAAATAAAAAGTGGTTTAATGAAGCGCAACATGGATTTAGGCCTGGGTATTCGTGCGAAAGTCAAATTACTTCATTATTTCAAGATTTGGCAGATGAGGTAGATGCAGGGGGAAGAACTGATGCAGTGGTAATTGACTTTTCTAAAGCTTTTGATGTAGTGCCACATAGTTTACTTATTTGTAAGCTAGCTAATACAGGAATTGACAAACGCGTAGTATTATGGGTTAAACATTTTTTGAAAGGGAGAACGCAAAAAGTTAATGTAGGTAAAGAGCTGTCCGATAGTGGAACTGTAAGTTCGGGTGTGCCGCAAGGCTCAGTACTAGGGCCTTTACTGTTTCTCATTTTTGTTAATGACATTGCTCTTAATATTAACTGCCAGATAAGGTTGTTTGCAGACGATTGTATCATTTATAATAAAATTCGGAATACAGTGCATGAAACCGCTCTTCAGGATGATTTAAATGAAATCTGTAATTGGGCTGCGGCTAACAAAATGTCAATTAATGCCAAGAAAAGTAAGTCCATTGTTTTTAGTAGAACTAAGGGCAAAATTATTGTTAACTATCACATGGGAGGGGTGCAAATTCCACAGGTGGACAGCTGCAAATACTTGGGAGTGTACCTGGCAAGTAATGCTGGATGGGACGAACAAGTAAATTCCACATCTAGGAATGCGTGGAAGGCATTACATTTCGTAATGAGAATATTGAAAAAGGGGAGCGCTAGGTCCAGGGAAATTGCTTGCAAGGCCTTAGTGCGGCCGGTTATGGAATATGGAGTAGCATGCTGGGACCCGTATAGAGCTAACCAAATCGGTCCATTAGAAAAAATACAGAAGAGGGCAATAAAATTCATAAAAAGAGGCAAGTATTTTGGGCCTATAAAAGGAGGTGAGACTAAATGGGAGGAATTAAGAATTAGGCGTAAAAAACATAGGTTGGTAGCGTTATTCAAAGCTAATGCTGGTGTAAAGGCATGGGTGGACGTTAGTGTAAGGTTAGATAATCCGGATTATTATGGACGAAACGATCATAGGTATAAAATTAAGGGTAGAAGATACAGAACCGACGTAGGAAAATTTTCTTTTGTTAATAGAACCATTGAAGAATGGAATGAATTGCCTGTAGCAGTCTTTCAGGGCTGTCCCCTGTCGCTGAAGAAATTTAGAAAAAATCTAGATGGTTTATAGTTTAACTTTTTGAATTATAATGGTATATAATATGTAAATACAGAAGTAATTAGATATGTTTTAAGTGACTAAAGTAAAATAATATCATGTTTGTGTTGTTTACTGTGTTATGGTTGTAAATCTAGTATTTGTAATTTGATCTATATTCTTAACTCTGCCACCGGGTAGTACCCAATTGCAGTCAATAAATACATACATACATTAAAATGGCTCTCAAAATGCACTATAAGTACACTGTAACAAAATGACAATCATACCAACATATGATGGAACAAATTCACTAAACACACACTATTTTGAGGTTCCCTAGGTGAAATAGCTCTACATTTATTGCAAATTTCATAAATGGCTCCACAGCAAGTTAAAATGACAGATATTGCCGTATACTTAGAGTTTAGAGGCGGCTTAAGGGTGAACATTTAAATATCTGAAGCTTTTGTTAGATTCATTTCAAATTTATACCATTTATTTTTGTGTTCGAACAAGAATGGAAAAGTACCAATTTTCAGCTTTCTAATTACAGCAGTTTCTGAGGGATTAACAGTTTATGTCTAAATTACAGACGATTTTCAAAATGTTCCACACATTGTAATAATAAACATTTATGCTTGGGGTATAAGTTTCTGTAGTCCTGCGCCCTGGTGTAGTGGGCTAAGGCAGCATGCCTTGGTCCCTGACTACGGAAAGCGACCCGGGTTCGATCCCATCCATGTGGTGGGAATTTTCGGTCCCGGGTATAGGACCGGTGCCCACTCACCATCGTGTGGAAAGTTAGGAGCTTACGCTAGGTAAGCGACCCTGGTCACGAAAACCAACATTCCGGTAGGGGGATGTCTGACCACATCTCCTCCCCGTATCGGTTGTATGATCGCCCACCTCTACCATGCGTATGTGGGCGTGAGGCTGGCAGTCGGGTTGGTAGGTCAAGGTTCTTCATAGGGCTGTCGCACTACGGGTTTATAAGTTTCTGCACCCATTTTAAGCTATTAATGACCTGTGCCTATGTCAAATATTTGTGTTCGCCATATCAACGAAGGGAAGAAGTAATCATACCTATTTAACAAAAACCGCTATGCTTATGTTAGTTTTTATTTGAACGGAAAACGAGTTTTGTTTTCTGATCTGACTATTAGTGGACCATGTAATGACAATATAAAAATGATGAACGGCTGCTTGGGGAAGAAAATAATCTTCATAGATATATGTTCTGATATACGAGGGCCGTTCAGAAAGTAACCTCCGATCGGTCACAGTGCGGGTAGTGGGGGGGGGGGGGAGTAGCGACGCCATCTGTGCATTCACGCACTCAGCAGGTTAGTCGGCATCAAGCCGTGGTATCTGCGCTAGTTTAGTGTTTGTGGCCGTTTGAAATGTGTGCTGCAATAGAAAACCCCGCCAAATGTGAAGTGCGTGCTGTTATAAGGTTTTTTACAGCCAAAGGATATTCTGCAGCAGCTATTCATCGTGAGATTTGTGCCGTGTACGGACCAAGAGTTATGAGTGAAGGAGTGGTCCGTGAATGGGTACGTTTATTTAAAAGTGGACGAGAAAACGTTCATGATGTGGTAGACCATCATTGGTGACGCACGAACTCGTTCAGACAGTTGATGCAAAAGTTTGTGAAAACCGACGTTTCACAATGTCGGAGTTGTCTACTGATTTTCCACAGATTTCTAAGACTCTCTTGTACGAGATAGTGACAGCAAGATTGGGTTACCGTAAGTTCTGTGCACGATGGGTGCCCAAAATTCTTACCGACCACAACAAAACTCAAAGAATGGCCTCTGCATTAGACTTTCTGTCACGTTATGCGGACGAAGGTGAACCATTGTTAAACAGAATCGTGACCGGGGACGAAACCTGGATTAAGTACAAGAACCCTGAGACAAAAGAACAATCAAAGATGTGGGCACATTCAAATTTGCCTACCAAACCAATAAAAGCCCGGCAAGATTTTTCTGCCAGAAAATTGATGGCAACGGTGTTTTGGGATGCAAAAGGTGTGTTGTTGGTTTAATTCATGGAACGTGGGACGTCCATTAATCAAGACGTGTACTGTGAAACACTAAAAAAATTACGACGGGTTATACAGAACAAACGCCGTGGTATGCTGACTTCCGGTATCGTTTTTTGCGCGATAACGCCCGTCCTCACTCTGCTCGCAGAACAACAGCCCTTCTTGAATCCTTCAAGTGGGACGTTGTCAACCACCCACCTTACAGCCCAGATCTTGCGCCAAGCGATTATCACCTCTTCATGCATATGAAGACATGGCTCGGGTCCCAGCGGCTTGATGACGACGAAGAGCTCAAAGATGCGGTCACAGGCTAGCTCCAGGCACAAGCGGGTGACTTTTATGCAGAAGGGATTTCAAAGCTTGTGAACAGATACAATAAGTGCCTCAATCGTTATGGAGACTATGTAGAAAAATAGTGCAAAGATGTAGTTGTAAGATGTATACATTAAAATATTTTTATTTAACTTGGTGAATTTTTTGCAATCAACCGGAGGTTACTTTCTGAACGGCCCTCGTATGTTTTATGATGTTAAAAAAAAATGTCTCGGCGAATATAAGAGGTTTGTAACGGAAAATGAATAATCTTCAAAAAGAGATATTCTGTAATCTTGATAGTGATGAGTGGACGTGCAGGAGTGAGCAATGTTATGTAATTAACGGAAACCAGTTATTAAGGAAGTAAGGATTTATCGATATGCTGGAGGTAACCTGCAATGATTGACTAGGAGACAAAGTTCGAGTAAAATTCAATCAAGATCACAACAATCAAATTATATATTTACCGCAATTGCATTAGCTTATCTGATATTTCTGAGTAATTATTATTAACTCTTTATATACATTGCACATATTTGTGATGAAGTGAAAGATCCAGACGATACAGTTGGTAACCTAATGAAACTGATAGCCGCACAAACTGGCACGAGATGGGAAGGAATTGTGGTTACAACTAAGAAAATCCGATTACATATGGCGCCCGAACGTGTGGCTGATTAAGATGGAGAGAAATTAACTGCAAATAAAAATTCATGGTTTCATATATTTATTCATAAAATGTCAAAACAGCATACGCAACAATATACATTCAGTGCCAGAACAGTGTTAAATTTATTAATTTAAGTTTCATGTTAATATGCATAAGAAATAAAAGTGTAAAATCCAGTCGGTCATGATACAATGCTATAGGTGTACGATATGATGTAATATGTTTACGCGAAATATGTTGACCAGTGAAAAGAGGTTTATTTAGTGGTTATAGGAACGAGAGGTAAAATCAATAATTGAAAAGGAAATGTTAGCGTCTTTTGCATTTGATTTCACAGTGAGTAGGCGTGTTTGAAAGTGCTGGGTGTGTGCACAAATATGCGTGCAATCCAGAGAATTTTAACTGTGTTTTAATTATTCATCTACTGAAGAAAATTATTATTTTAAATTGTTTAAACATGTTGATTTAAAATATAAATCATATTGAATTGACTTTTGAGTTTATCTTAAAGAAAAATTTTCAACCTTTTTATTTCCTTCACATTAACTTTCCATACTTAACCATCCAATACCACGACCAAGATAAGATCTCATGCGACTCGGAGCTACAATAGTATTTTTAACAATTCATGATCTATTAAAAAGAATTATGTATACATAATTTTAAAATCAACACATCGCAGAGAAGAGACGTCTACTGCGACAACACACTGAGAAACAACCGCTACAAATAGCTTTCCAACGAGGTGCTCAGAGATAATCCAGCATCCTAGCAGCCGTGTATAAGAGGTACTGCTACAAGTAACTCCTCAACGTGGTGCAGAATCACATCTTCGTATCATCACCAATAGAATATTGCTGCAAATTAAACAAAAAGAATAAATTAATTAAAAATACGTCAAGTATAGCATTAAAGAACAATTTAAAAATATATCAATTCCTATCTTAAAAGTACTGAAATCCAGAGCTTACAAACGGTATCCGTTTTTTTAAAAAATATACCTAACTGTAATGCTCAAACATTTTTAGCGCTAAAATCAATGGTACTCACACTACACCTTAAATATAAGTTTATTAAATTATGTCAGTAGTTAATTTATTTTAAATAAAATTTTAGAGTAATTTACCATATTCTAAATATATTGTGATTTTGTGGGTTCGTAGTATTAAAAGTCCAATTTGCAGGTATTCCAAATGTTCTTTATTTCCGTAGAAATACACTATTCAATTCTCACGTAACAATATTACGTCACATACACACAGTCTATAAAGGTCGATAACAATCAGCTCTCGTTACAACAACACTCTACAGCTGTTTAATGCTCACGACACTCGCGACTGACTCTTGGTGAATCGTTGCTCTCTTAAATACCTCATTGATATATTTGAGATATTTCCGGAACAACAAAGAAACCGAAAATTCTATCACCTTCCAGAAGCGTAACTTAATCTATGCCGGCAAGTCCTTTATCTCAGCTATCTTTATTTGCCGGCTCTTTGTGTACACTAGCCACGCTATCATAGATAACGGCTTCGCGACATTATTATTTATTTATTCTTTAACTTTATTAACATATATTATAATTTTATACTTGTATAATAAATTGTTTTTATTGATCCTCTTCTTAAACTTTTATATAAATCTAATTTTAAGTTATTTAGGTACATCAATTTTATTTTAAATCATTTAATACTTTTTTCTTCCATAGTTCAACACATGTTGGTAGCACTAAGCCCATTTCAAATTAAATAAAAATGGAAATATTCACTTTCCACAAAATTAATAATTTATATTGAAATAACTCAAATCTCTTATTCCAAAAGAATTGAAATAATCACTAATTCACTTAAACACTCGCTATAAGAACTTATACCAAAATATCTATCACGAGTGACCTAAAGGGGCCAGTCTTCTTCATCACACGGTTTATTCTTGCAATCTCCGTATCTCTCGTCCATCACGGCCGCTCCTTCAAAGTAGGCATCAAATTAGGAATCCCAGTATTCGTTTAAGTGACAAGGAGATACCACGAAAAACCCAAGTCACAATGTGCAGTTAACGTGGATCGAACCCACCACCTCCTGAATTTTAGTCGCACACGTTACCGAGGTGGTATCTCCCTCGGTGACTTTATCTTCTATTCAATTGTCAATTTGTGCCTTTGCAAATAATTTATACGTATCAAACTAGGGTAAGCTTGGTGCCGTAACACAGTTTCCTCACACTAACAACTACATAGCTATGTTTAGTGAGTACTGGTAAGCAGTTTCCATAGTTTCAATATTGTAAATTCCAAATGTCATCATGTTTAATTATTTATATCTAAACGTATAAACAATAAAACAAATCAACGAAAAAAAGGCGCTCATATCCAACCGAATATTCTGCTTATGTATTTTAAATAAAACAGGGGTAATCTTAAGTTGGAATACCTAGCCAAGAATGCCTGTAGATGCGCATAAAAGTTTATAAGATCAGTTAAAGAAATTATGTAACCAATGCGATACCACATTCCTTGCTACGTATTAATTAAATCTTCACCTAGGTGTCTTTCTCTACAAATTCAAAAATATTTACAGGAAAACGTTCCTACAGAATCATCTTTAATGATTTATTCAAACCCCAGCGTTATTGTCCCGTTTTCATAGATCGCTTCCGTTAAATAGGCATAACCATGGCAACATGAATACATAACACAATATATACTATAAAGTTTAGAAGACCGGCGTTGCTCAATGAAAGGAGTTTATATGCAATGATGCTCTTGGAGTGAGTTAACTTAAAGTTTTAGGTTGTGCTTGGCCACAATTTTTGGCATTGTAACCAGTTAGAAGGAAATCCTCTAATTAGTTTTCGAATTATATTGCAAATGGCTTAAAAGTGGTATAAAACTCTAGAGTCCGAGTAAGTGAACTAGAACGAAAGTTGTGTTGAGTTTCACAGAACTGGGTTGGGAAATATACTATCTTTTTTACGTTATTTATTGTTATTTTTAGGGTTTAATTTTAGAAGAAATTAAAAGCTGTCAAACACTCTCCGACTACTATTAACGTTGGTTTCTTATAGAGCATCAGAATAAGCAAGTTAGTTTCGGTAATATTAAAACAAATGATGCGGTTTTGTCTTCTTCGACGATGTTTCTGCGATTTTGAAGCAGTATAACTGCCTCACAATCCTGCGTCAAGTTGTAGCGGTGATCTACCCCATGATGCTTCGCCAATTTGAAGCTCTTTTCTTACTTCAGTCTCTAGCTGACTCCTATGTCAGGTGTGTAATAAAAGTGAGGATGACAACGGAATATAAGTTTGAAACGTTTAATAACTTTTCAAGTATTCACTTAGATCCAGAATTTGCCGACGCGTCTTACCCCATCGACGACCAGTCCACAAGTGTCCAAGATTCTACCTAGAATGTCTTGTTCGTCTACCAAAATTCTACTAGTAACTTCCCCTTCTGCTAATTACTCTAGTAGGCCCCACTACTAGCTTTAATTCTACGTTTCACTTAATTTCTATATTACTGAATTTCGGTTCTTTCCAACCTGAAGTCTCTATAAATGTCTAAGACATCCTATCGCATATTCCAGAAATCCAAGCCAGCCTGCCGTACCTAATCTGACAACTATGGAAACCTCCACACTTCTCGCTAACGTAACCTAACAAACTACCTCTGCGTAATGGCTGACAACCATCCCTCTCCTCTTCTTCTTTTCATTGCGGAGGAGTTTCGTTACGTACGCCACCATGCTGAGCCCATTGTTCCTTTACCCCATCCTTCCACCCCCAGGAGGAACGATGAGGTGAAGGAGACAGAGGGCGTCTGACCCAAGGAGGCACGAAAGTACAGAGGGTAGGGTCCCTACAGTTTACTTGGATAGAGACTTCCCCCGACAGGCCACGACAATGACCTCGCTCCGCTACAGTGGGACGGCAATGAGCTGAGCAGCCGAACCCCAAAGGTCCCTGGCTGGCGGTCCTGAAATGGTCACAGCAGAGGAGCAGAAACCAGCAACCGACCTACCGGAAGCGGAAGTAATATTCCTAGGAGCATATCATCCTGCCATGCACCGCCGATACACCCACCGACACTTCTACCTTGAAAGAGACCACCACATGAAGGATGATATGACATGAAATGATATGAAATGAAATGGAGGGACAGGAAATTCGGGGAATGTAATTAACCTAACTAGCATTCGCCTAGCGATCCGAGAAAACCTCGAAAAAAACCAGGGTCAGCTAGGTCAACCACGGCAATCGAACCGGGTCTCTCGAATGCGGGCCACATCCCGTTGGGTGATATGCACCCCTTAATGACTTATCCCACGCCAAATTGTACTCATAATTAACTGCCAAACCTAAAACTCTTTAACTTTTAACGCGAATGCAGAAAATATTCATATTTAATTTTATTACAGGTATTAATTTATTTTACTGATCTAGAATTTCTCTACCACAAAGCTGAACTTATTTTGTAAAGTATATTATAATCATAATTAAGCTTAACTTCTTTGTATATGGATTCCATCCATAAAGTATAGTTCAGTATTCTCAATTTTGGTGGACATAACACTACCTAAAATTGATACTATGTTTCTGTTAGAGTGCCAGGTAAAACAGAAATTTCCGGTGGTAAATACCATATTCTGTATGGTATATTTACATAAAGGATTGGAAGACAATTTAACACTTTTCTACAAATTAACTTGAGAGTGGAGAGAATACGTAAGGAGTAATACATAATTAAAATATTTGCAGCTACCCCTCTACCAGGTTATACCGAAACCATTGACAAGTTAGATTCATAATTTTCTAAAGAAATGCAGATTAGACAGGTAAATAGCTGAAATAAATAATGTAGATATTTTAATCAGAGTATTATTCAGTAAGTCTGAGTTACAGTCCATTTTATAAATATACTGATATCGCATTTAAGGTGTTCACAGCGTTGGAACAAAGCCGGCTACTGTCACGTGTTTTACTCCATGGAGGAAGATACTCTTGTTTCTGATTGATTTAACTTAGATATGAATCGATCCCTACTTGGTGGAATCGGAATCGAATCGAAACAACGAATTTTACTCCACCAATAAGGATACATATCCCAGTCGACATTAGTGCTTTAGTGGTGTTGGCTCGTTCCCCCGAATACCCGGTACGCCAATAACATGTGTTTGCACTGCAACATGTATTCTTCCGGATCTTTTAATTGCAAGAGGAGAAGCTTTTTAGAGTGACATGAACTGGAAGACGGTAGAGGGAAGAGCTGTATACGTATCTCCTCTTCTGCAAAGTCATCATATTCTCCAGTCTACCAGTGGAAGTTTTATTGACTTTGCATCCCTTTATTAAATAGAATCCTGACTACTTTTCCATTGCTCGCTTGTACACGGATAGTCTGTCTCATTTCTTCCGTCCAAGCATTGATTTTCGCTGTCGTATGAAAAGACACTTGTTGATCTCGGAATATATGACCAAACGAAGCAATTCTGCTGTTAGTACCTGAGAGATATTAGAATCGCATTTCCGATATCTCTGCCCCATAAGAAAGCATTTGTTAGGCTTTCAATAAGTGCTCAGGAAGAAACCGGTGTCCAATCACTGCTATAACAAACTTATGTTTTCTTCTTTTATTGTTGGTTGTAAAATATTGGACGCTATCTTCTGGGCATTTATTTGTTCCAATATTGCCAACGCTTCAAACATTTAATAGCTTCCTCTCTCTCTTGGAAGAAAAGCAATTTTTTCTCCTCCTATTTTCTCTTCCTCTATAGCTATAGTCTGTCCTGCGCCGTGGCGTAGCGGACTAAGGCAGCATGCCTTGGTCCCTGGCCACGGAAAGCGGCCCGGGTTCGATCCCACCCATGTGGTGGGGATTTTACGTCCCGGGTATGGGGCCGGTGCCCACTCAGCAGCGTGAGGAAAATGAGGAGCTTACGCTAGGTAAGCGGCCCTGGTTACGGAAGCCAACATTCCGGCTGGGGGATGCCGAGATGCTGACCACATCTCCTCCCCGTATCAGTTGGATAATCGTCCACCTCTGCCATGCGTAAGTGGGCGTGAGGCCGGTGGTCGGGTTGGTAGGCCTTGGCCCTCTAAGAGCTGTCGCGCTATGGGTTATATGTATATAGCTATAGTCTAGAAATTTGCGACATGTTTCTGTACAAACGTACTAACCTGACTGCATGGAAACGTGCCAGTATATGATAGAGTCATTTATATTGGTTATGCATTGTTGAGGGTCATCATGGCTGAAGTACAATTTTCAAAGAATTAAAACATAAACATTTATTCCCCAACAATGCTTTAAAACTTTACCTCCAATTCCTTACTATGGTTTTTATTCTCAGACATCCATAAGCTTTATCACTTCACAATTTAAGAACCCAAGAACACCAAGACTAATTTACTTCCTATTTTTGTTTTATTTTCCTTACTTTTCCCATATTAAACATCTACAGAGAATAGTTTGTAATCTCTGATGTTAAAATTTTCTGCATATTCTCAGAGAGAATCAACTGGAAAAACTGCCATAATCTTTATACATTTTGAAACCGCTCAGAATATGACATATTTAATTCCACCACTGAGCATCTGTGGTTAAACATTTGTACTTAAGCTTCAAAATATTATCTGAAACAACCATAAGTGCGAATAAAATTACACTCCTGGAAATTGAAATAAGAACACCTTGAATTCATTGTCCCAGGAAGAGGAAACTTTATTGACACATTCCTGGGGTCAGATACATCACATGATCACACTGACAGAACCATAGGCACATGGACACAGGCAACAGAGCATGCACAATGTCGGCAGTAGTACCGTGTATATCCACCTTTCGCAGCAATGCAGGCTGCTATTCTCCCATGGAGACGATCGTAGAGGTGCTGGATGTAGTCCTGTGGAACGGCTTGCCATGCCATTTCCAGCTGGCGCCTCAGTTGGACCAGCGTTCGTGCTGGACGTGCAGACCGCGTGAGACGACGTTTCATCCAGTCCCAAACATGCTCAATGGGGGACAGATCCGGAGATCTTGCTGGCCAGGGTAGTTGACTTACACCTTCTAGAGCACGTTGGGTGGCACGGGATACATGCGGACGTGCATTGTCCTGTTGGAACAGCAAGTTTCCTTGCCGATCTAGGAATGGTAGAACGATGGGTTCGATGACGGTTTGGATGTACCGTGCACTATTCAGTGTCCCCTCGATGATCACCAGAGGTGTACAGCCAGTGTAGGAGATCGCTCCCCACACCATGATGCCGGGTGTTGGCCCTGTGTGCCTCGGTCGTATGCAGTCCTATTGTGGCGCTCACCTGCACGGCGCCAAACACGCATACGACCATCTTTGGCACCAAGGCAGAAGCGACTCTCATCGCTGAAGACAACGCGTCTCCATTCGTCCCTCCATTCATACCTGTCGCGACACTACTGGAGGCGGGCTGCACGATGTTGGGGCGTGAGCGGAAGACGGACTAACGGTGCGCGGGACCGTAGCCCAGCTTCATGGAGACAGTTGCGAATGGTCCTCGCCGATACCCCAGGAGCAACAGTGTCCCTAATTTGCTGGGAAGTGGCGGTGCGGTCCCCTATGGCACTGCGTAGGATCCGATGGTCTTGGCGTCCATCCGTGCGTCGCTGCGGTCCGGTCCCAGGTCGAGGAGCACGTGCACCTTCCGCCGACCACTGGCGACAACATCGATGTACTGTGGAGACCTCACGCCCCACGTGTTGAGCAATTCGGCGGTACGTGCACCCGGCCTACCGCATGCCCCCTATACGCCCTCGCTCAAAGTCAGTCAACTGCACATACGGTTCACGTCCACGCTGTCGCGGCATGCTACCGGTGTTAAAGACTGCGATGGAGCTCCGTATGTCACGGCAAACTGGCTGACACTGACGGGGGCGGTGCCCAAACGCTGCGGAGCTAGCACCATTCGACGGCCAACACCGCGGTTCCTGGTGTGTCCGCTGAGCCGTGCCTGTGATCATTGCTTGTACAGCCCTCTCGCAGTGTCCGGAGCAAGTATGGTAGGTCTGACACACTGGCGTCAATGTGTTCTTATTTCCATTTCCAGGAGTGTATTTCCGAAGTCTTATTATATTATTATTTGAATAATATGATAGTATTATAATTTTTTTCGAAATGAACATTTCCGCAAGATGTGGAAATGTTATTTATTACCATAATTAAAATAAAATAATTTCTTTTAAAACGCTAAAAATGAAAAGTAAAGAAAGCTTACAACTGCGGTAGATCAGAACGTAACACCAGTTGGAAAACAATTAGATAAAACTGTAATACTTATAAATTTATTTTTGGTGACCCTAAAACAGCTTCCGATAGGAGGATACAAACGGATATAGATAATGACGCGTGAGTGAGTGAGTGTGTGGTGTTTAAGGGCCCGTCGACAACAAGGTCATTTGGGCCCATAGATAATGACGCAAAGGTAGTGTAAGAGCGTGGTTTCGAAGACACAAGTTTAATCAGTTAGGCATTATAGTATTCAGTATATATCTTAATTTAATGACAATTGAACAGAAATAAATATTTAGTCCCTCAGATGTATTACGTAATACTAATGAAAAGACGTTCATTAAATATAACCATATTTGTATTGAATAGCTTCATTGCTCTAAAATTCAACCTAAGGGTAAGTTACAAAATTACATAAGTGAAATATGGTATTAAAATCCATTTTTACTTGGTACAAAATCATAATAACCAGCGATATTAATGGTTTGTCCAAAAATGTCTAATTGTGCAGTGCAAAAGATCAATAAAAGTAATAATAATAAAATTACACATAAAATTGTATCCATATGTAAATTCCAAAATTCGGTTAATTATACAAGAAGTATGGAAATTAAAGATCAGCGATACACATGTGTGGTAAAAAGAATCCATGGTGTAATAGTCCAAAAGGGGCCTGAGCGTGCCAACTCGACTACCGGTCTCACGGCCACAAACACAACGCAGAGTTGAGCAATCATCCAACCGATACCAGAAGGAGATGTGGTCAGCATCTCGGCACCCCCAGCCGGAAAGTTGGCTTTCTAGAGCAGGGTTCGCTAACTAGCGTAGCTCCTCAGTTTCTTGACGATGCTCAGTGGGCACCGGTCCCTTCAAACGTGAAAGTTCCTTCGCTAATTTACCCCGCAATACATAGTTTGTAATCAGTATATAATTTACATAACTCTGTATATCGTTTTTAGAAACATCAATTCATTGCGTGCAATTAATTGCTAATATGTACTTTGTCTCTCATTGGCATTGTTCCCTAGAAAAAATGTTACTTGAGACAATTATTTATAGACTATAAACATTGAAGTATATGCTGCGTAATTTCCACAAGTTGTAACAATGTTATGACGATAATGATGATTATGATGATTATGATAATACGTTTATCTTGCCCGCCTCGGTAGTGTGTCTGCCTCACGTTCAAGAGGTCCGGAGTTGGAATCTCGGTCAGGGTGAGTTACCTGGATAAGGTTTTTCCGGGGTTTTCCCTTATCCTTAAAGAAGATTGTCGGGTAGCTCTAAGGTCCATGGACCCTGGACACATTTGAGCATCATCCCACACATTTCATTCACCGGTATGACTTAACGTTGGAGGACGTAAAATTACGAAAAAAAAAGTTTACCTTGAAGTTTAACTTCTATAGATGGAAGTAGAGTAAAAGTTTCAAAACTAGACAATATTCACGTGGGCTGGCCCCGTAGCTCAGTCGGTAGAGCACCTGCCTGCCATGATGTTAGGGATCCCGGGTTCAATTCCCGGCTGGGGGTAGGGATTTTTCTCCAACCAAGATGATTCCCCCTCCTTCCCAAAGTCTGGAAATATGAATGAGAGTGCTAACGTGTGCCCGCTTTACTGATTAAAACCCAAAGAATACGAATTAATGCATTCGATGTGTTCCAAAGGAGAACGGCAGCCGATATGACCATTGCAGTTAAAGGTGGGAACAATGGAAAGAAAACAAAACGTTCACATGACCTACATAATTTATTGTTTATTAATGGGCATACAAAATATTCTTATTTAAACTTTTTCCATCTACTTCATTATAGTCGAGATAAAGCTTCATAGGAATAGGCATGTGTGTAGTGTTCAACGCCCGCTTTTACTACATACGGCACCGCAGGCGGTGACACTGATGGTACATGAGATGAAGATGGAGCATCGGTGGAATGAGATGGCGGGGGAAACCGGAGATCCCGGAGAAAACCCGCCCCAGCGCCGTGTTGTCCACCACAAATCTCACTTTGCGGTCGCCTGGGATCGAACCCGGGCCGCCTTGGAGAGAGCCAAGCGGACTAACCACTGAGCCACGGCGCGGCCCTAGGAATAGGCAGATTACATATTTCATTATAGATACACAGAAAGCACCGATAGTCAGTGGTCTGTGTCTGTGTTATGTATGTTTGCGTGTATTATAACGTGTATTGGCTATACAGTAGTACACAAAAGTGCTTTCGATAGAAGATGACTTCGTGTACTAGTCCCAGAAATTTAAAGATATTATTTTATTTATCATTAAAGTATCTTTAATATATATTATTTCAACCAAAATCGTTGGTGTAGTATTTTTCAGAAAATAAACAGCTTCGAAAAGTGTTACATGCAAACGTATTTTCGGATGGATTAAATTTACTAAACGTAAATACCAAGTTTGGTGTGTGGGTTTCCTCATTTTACTTATGCTGTTTGTTTATCTCAATCTTTCTCTTACACATATACATGTATATATATTTTCTCTAACACCGTTTTCTATTCACGGGTCTCAAAACATGTATTTTCAGTGAAATCTTGATACCAAATTATATGAATGTTATATAAAAAGTAAAAATAGAGGTAACGTAATAAGGAGAGTTGTGAAGGTCTAAAGGAATGAAGTAGTAAGGAAGCTTTGTGCATTTGGGTAGTGAAGCATAAGACGAGTCTCGAAGGGGTTGAGATCGCGATAAGAATGAAGGCTATAGAGGTCTTGGGCAGAAGCCAATTACTCTGAATGCCAGTCACTTGAGTCAAGTGCAGTGTCGCCGCTGTATGCTTGATGAGATATTCTGATCCATTTCAGTAGAACATACATCCCATCAGAACCATCCCCCTTATCGGCCTGTCCCAGAACGGTGCCTCGCATTTATTATCATTAAAGCAGGTAATCCACTGTTCTAACAGAGAAATGCCCTTTTTGGAGGTACCATGCATTCTATCCTTTTCTCTTTTCGGAGCCACGCGGTAAATCCCTTCCAGGGTCATGAATAGAGCTTCGTGCAGCAGAGAGACACTAAACAACCAAAAATAGGTACATTCGCGCTAAAGGCATTCACCATTAAAGTAGACATAAATACTCATTCGGTTATCACTTCAAAACACATTTTCAAGGACAGATGAGCATTGAAGTATAAAACGCCAATTTGAAAATTACGTTTTACTAAATTCCACTATTGTTTTGTTGCACATTATGCTACTAACATATTTTTTTTAATTTTCATTTTCTCTTACTAAGGTAACTGTACCCCATATGGCCTACTTAAGGATTTTTTTTTTTTTTTTTTTTTTTTTTTTTTACATTTTTGTGAGTGGCAATAAATTATTGCGTTTGCTTACAATATAAAGTTCATCAAACTGGACATGTAATATTATGATTTGGAACAACTAAAATGATTACACAAGCCACAATAAAAAATATACAAAACAATTAGTTTTGGGCATGTTGAGTGCACTGTATTCCCAATATGGCATATTTAATTTCTGTTAGTAGCACATTTAAAATAATGGAGACTAATGAAACTAAGGGAATGTGATTTAGAGTATGCATTATGTTTATTATCACCAGATAATATAAACCGAACTTTCACCTCCGGGTATGGGCTGATCCCCCATCCTGGAATCTCTGATATACTGCTGATTCTCAACCCATTGCTTGCAGGCCTAGGGTTTGCGTGATTCAGAAGGCCCTATGAACCACTTAGGAACTAAAGGAATTCATTCATTCATTATATACTGAGATTCACTATGTGACAAAGATTTTAAGGACTTTTGAGTAGCTGCTCCTGTTGCAATTGCACAAGAGACAACAGTTACATTTTCTCTATGTTCATTGCCAATTGTGTGTACTCTTCATGCATCCTTTTTTACGATTACCCATGGTTCTGTGTGTAAATTCAGTCTGCAACCTTTCTCATCCAAAGTTAAAAAGTCCTTCAGGATTTCCAAAAATACCAATTTCTTCAAGAAGTGTTTTAACCTTTTGAAAATGGTCTTGAACAACTACTTTGTTTAACTTCTGTGTTCCAGCTGGATTAAGAGTTTGGGATTTTCTGATATAAGTTTCCTTGCCCACTTCCGGCCTGCAATCTGCTTAACATCAGAAAATTTATGAGTAATATTATTTTTCTTGCAGTATCTGTAGACACATAATCTTAAAATGTTAGTTTTTATTGGATATCCCACTTCTACCAACCTCATTATACGTGTATAGAGTTCGCCAGTTTTATTCTTCAGACAAAGTAAACTTTTGCCCCAATTGTGCTTTGATTTTACATCCAGATATGACATACCTACGGAAAGTTCTTCGTAGAATAGCAAATTTTTTTCTGCTTGATAGTCCGATATTTTTGTCTTACTGATGGCTTCCACAGCCTTTGTTAGGTCATCTACGCACTATCGACCGCGTAACTTAACTTGATTTGAAATCAATACTACATAAAATAAATAAAAAAGTATCAGTAAAAGTCTATACCCAATATGGCCTGCTATGGCTAAAATGTATACCCAGTATGACCTAATAGGCCATGCTTGATCCACATTACAAGCAACTCATTTCACACATATAGCTACACAAAGGTTGTTGCATTCATAAAAGTTATTATCTAATTTAAAACAGGATAGTTACATGAAGTAATTGACGCAGTAACACGTTTGTAGGAAAATTCTAATGTATCAGTAACACAACAAGCTTACCTGCATAAAATAATAACACTTGGGTGGCAAACAAACGAATCTCAACTGTGAAATGATTGTTAGTTACTGCACACTGGGAGTAACACAGAGATAATTGAAATAGCTTACCAAACGTGAATGAGCAGCTATCTAGCAGATTACCTTCATAGTTACCAAGGAATATCTACTAGGCCACATGGCATAGGCAGGCCACATAGGGTACAGTTACTTTTTCTTTTCAAACTCTATTATCAATTTTCTCTCTTGAATACGTTTTACACTTTTACTTTGGGCTGTAATTGTTATTGATAGTGTTATGTATTATTAAATTTTTATTGTGTTTGTAATGAAATAAGTCTAGTCCTTTCAGGTCAATCCTATGTATTGGCCCATGTGGGAGGTAGAAAACAAAAACGGGGGCTGTATTAATAAACAAAGAGATACGTTAATACTAAAATGATCAATGGTCCTGTTGAAAACCTCTGGCTTTTTCTTTTCGCTTGAGCACTTAGGTGCACCTTATTGTGATAAATAGCTATTGCTTTATTCTTAGAAGAAACAAAGCAAATATGGACGTAAGGAAAACCTTTTTCAAGCATATCATCATTAGCCCGTTGTCTCGGAAAGCGAAATTTAAATTGCAGTACTAAGGTTAATGTCACATTAATAATATTAATAAATTTCCATTAACAACTAAAAAATAATGAAATTAAGACAGGCGAAAAGTTGCGAACAGAAATAAAGGTACTCGATATAAAAACAGATCAAAATAGAGTCTTAAGAAACAAAATCATACACCTATGAAGATGCGAATTAATGAGCACTATAAAATTGGTATAACCTGCGCCGTTACGCACTGAGATAGAGCATCATGCTTTGGTTCCCTGCTACGGAATGCGGCGGCCTGGATCGATCTCACCCCTGGGGGCGGGGGTTGAGGATTTTAAGTCTCAGGTATGGGACCGGTGCCCATTCAGCATCGTAAGGAAATTTAGGAGCTTAGGGTAGGTAAGCGGCCCTGGTCAAGAAAGCCAAGTTTCCGTCTGGGGGTGGCGAGATGCTGACCACATTTCCTTCCCGTGTCAGTTGGATGAGCGTCCACCTCTACCTTGAGTATGTGGGTGTGAGGCCGGCAGTCGGGTTGGCAGTTCCTGGCCCTCTATGGGCAGTCGCACCATAGGTTATTATTATTATTATTATTATTATTATTATTATTATTATTATTATTATTATTATTATTATTATTATTATTATTATTATTATTATTATTATTATTATTATTATTATTATTATTATTATTATTATTATTATTATTATTATTATTATTATTATTATTATTATTATTATTATTATTATTATTATTATTATTATTATTATTATTATTATTATTATTATTATTATTATTATTATTATTATTATTATTATTATTATTATTATTATTATTATTATTATTATTATTATTATTATTATTATTATTATTATTATTATTATTATTATTATTATTATTATTATTATTATTATTATTATTATTATTATTATTATTATTATTATTATTATTATTATTATTATTATTATTATTATTATTATTATTATTATTATTATTATTATTATTATTATTATTATTATTATTATTATTATTATTATTATTATTATTATTATTATTATTATTATTATTATTATTATTATTATTATTATTATTATTATTATTATTATTATTATTATTATTATTATTATTATTATTATTATTATTATTATTATTATTATTATTATTATTATTATTATTATTATTATTATTATTATTATTATTATTATTATTATTATTATTATTATTATTATTATTATTATTATTATTATTATTATTATTATTATTATTATTATTATTATTATTATTATTATTATTATTATTATTATTATTATTATTATTATTATTATTATTATTATTATTATTATTATTATTATTATTATTATTATTATTATTATTATTATTATTATTATTATTATTATTATTATTATTATTATTATTATTATTATTATTATTATTATTATTATTATTATTATTATTATTATTATTATTATTATTATTATTATTATTATTATTATTATTATTATTATTATTATTATTATTATTATTATTATTATTATTATTATAAATAATATCATTATCATTATCATTATCATTATCATTATCATTATCATTATCATTATTATTATTATTATTATTATTATTATTATTATTATTATTATTATTATTATTATTATTATTATTATTATTATTATTATTATTATTATTATTATTATTATTATTATTATTATTATTATTATTATTATTATTATTATTATTATTATTATTATTATTATTATTATTATTATTATTATTATTATTATTATTATTATTATTATTATTATTATTATTATTATTATTATTATTATTATTATTATTATTATTATTATTATTATTATTATTATTATTATTATTATTGAATTTATATGTTTGCCTTTATTGAATCATTGTGAGAGAAGCTTTGCCATAAAAACGAAATAATGTAAGCTGCTGTATTTTCAGAATTGCAATAAAACGCTAGCATTTAAAGAAATGTATATTTCGAACATTTTTAACTTGATAACACCATCTTTAAAATAAACACGTGTTACATCCTAAGGTTTAAAAGATTTTTTTATGGAATTTAAAATTTATGTTCACTGTAATTTATTTTATTCATTAATGATACAGCAATATTTCACTATTTGGAGTGGCTTTAAATTTTCTGGTTCTGCAAAATTTCTGATTGTGTTTAACTTCAGAATGACTTAATCGCCTTAGTAAACGTTTAACATTCAAATTGTAGGTTATACCTATGACTATTAATATTGCTGTAAAATATAATATCGACGAAATAATACAAAATAATAATTTGTTAGAACAGAAATGACCTCAGAAATAGATGACATCTGCGATAGCTTCGTGAGATATAGATGCCAGAAACACATCTCCCTGGCCGCGGACCTTGACGACTATCCTGGAATTGTATTTGGTGGAAACAGATGTGAGGATGAGAAAGAGGTACGGACATTCTGAAACGTTGCAGACATGCTGAGAGTATTGAAGGTGTTCGATATGTTTCCATCATTGCCACTTCCAATGATGGGGACATTCTTTTTTCTCAAATTGTGGTAGTCTGGTGTAGCCAGTGAAACATAATGCTATTTGTATTTGCCGTATGGAACACCATTGTGTGCCTATTAAGGATGCATAATAGATAAAGACGACGTTACCGTTCTGGAACAGCAGATGGCATATCTGTATACCAGAAATTATTCTATGCGTTGCTCATCTTTAAGAAATGTTTTCAAACTCTGATATAGATGATATGCTGTTTCTCATTCCATTTGACACTCAGATGATCTCTTTACGCAACTCCTGAGTGTAAATCACTATATGAGACCGCGAAGTAGTATGCAACAGGGGAGACCGGAAGGATTAGTGATGATACACTTTCATTGAGTTGAGGAATAAATGAGGGAAAGCGCATGACGACGATGGAAGCTAGACAGGAAGTGACTGGGTTGTAGAGAAGCAAATTCGAAGTGAACTGATAAGATGAAATAGAAGTTGTGGTTAGCGACAAAAATAATAATTTCTGATTGGTGAAAGTTAAAAATCTGTAATCACCGTAACAGGTGCCACAGAACTGGTTTACTTGAAATGAAATTAGTTTACTTGACAGGAAGCCTTTCATATCCATGATAAATATTCAATGTGGCGCTGCGTATCACGTCTGTATTTCCTAATTAATTTATTATATGCTGATTTTATTTTTCCGTCGCGTATATTTCAGTTGTAGTTTTCTTTCTCTGTAATGAGAGACCTATTTTCTTTCTGCTCTCTACTCTCAGTCCCCAAGTATATGATGTGGCAGAGATAACCTGGTCCATTACTCAAATATTGCGCCCTTTTGAGATGCACAAGCAGCTACCATTTTAGTAATGTAGTATTTTAGCAACAGCGAATATAGCCTTAGGAGAATAAAGCCTTCAATACTTACTTCTGGAAACAAAATTCAAGTATTTGACTCAATTTCATGATTTATATTACTGTTATACGCCATACGAGCACAGCACTTTGAACACATACCGACCAATCGCATGTTGATATAATATATTTAATTTAGGCTTTACAACTATCACATTTTTATTAACCGTTTTAGTGTCATGACTATCATAAATTGAAGAAGCTTCCTTGTGTACATTTTTTGGTGATACTCTTCGACTTTATGACCTTCAGAAAACACAGGCACATATTTTGTGTTCTATGTTACAATGTGATTCATTCAATACACCCTCAGTATCTCAGCTGCTAAATTGAAGTTGCATCAGTTTATTTATTCCATTAAATGTGGTGTTTTATTTACGGTCTTCGACTCTCTTTTTACTGTGTCTTGTGGTTTCTTATCACTATTTATGTGGGCTACTTATGATTTCTGCCCAAATCGAAATTTCTTAAGAACTGAGTTTAAAACTGATCAGACATTCTCCTTGGAACTCTTCATGATATGATATTGAAATCATTTATACATAAGCTCTTTCTTTGTTGATAATATGGCGAACCAACATTGGCAGACATAGATCTCATATCACTACTGGAAATGTAATTTTGAATATTTCTCAATTAAAACTAAGTACACAGGAGAAAATAAATTAGCACCGGGCAAGATACCTTCACTGTAACGTGTTGTGCATTCGAGAGGTCCTATGTTCGATTGTTGGAGCTAGCCACGCTTGCTGTATTTATTCCATGGGTTTCCTAGTGAAATGTGTAGTGTTTAACGCCCGCTTTTACTACATACGGCACCGCAGGCGGTGATACTGATGATACATGAGATGAAGATGGAGCACCGGTGGAATGAGATGGCAGGGGAAACCGGAGGTCCCGGAGAAAACCCGCCCCAGCGCCGTGTTATCCATCACAAATCTCACTTTGCAGTCGCCTGGGATCGAACCCGGACCGTCTTGGTGAGAGCCAAGTGGTCTAACCACTAAGCCACGGCGCGGCCCTGGGTTTCCTAGCTTGGCAAGACGAATGCTGGGAAGGTTTCTATTCTAAAATGAACCTCCTTTCCCTCATCCCCTATCACTTTCCTTTACCTTCCACGTTTCAGGTATATTTCGGAGCTGTGCAGTGTCTATCAGTGTTGAACAGATGTCGCAGATGCTTACTGTTTAAAGGATCTTCTCGGCAAAACCAAATGACCGGTTTCTCTGAGCATCATCAGGTGAGTCGTGGTTTCCCGGTTCAGCTATAGGAAATTGTTCCCTAAGCAACCCGTCAGTGTGGCCTGATCATCAAACGGAAGCATTTGGGATTTCCGGGAGTCTCTGTCGGCCTGCTTGCCTACGGCCTACAGCCTCCTACCATACCTTTACCTCATTTCTTCCTCTTAAGGGTGTAAAACACACAAGAACCGTATAAAGGATGATATATCACAGATGAAAAAGAATAGCAGGCACATAAAAGCTTCACTATGTAGAGAATATTTTAATATATCTTGGTTATTTCTGAAGATCTGTTTTCATTATGGTAAATTTAAGAGTTGCAAGATAGGCCTCTTAATTTCCGTTTACTGCATCTACCTTGCAGCTCATTTAAATAACGTTCTGGTTCCAATAATGAGTTCTAAATGGTACCTGAAAAGCAAAGACCTGTTAGTAAAGTAGTGTAGGTGGCGATATTCTGATATTTTGTCTGTGTTATTCAATACGTTTACAAAATAGCATACGAATTAACAAATTAGAATATATGTGGGACACAGTCTAAAGATAGAAGGGTAGGTAAGTGCTCATAAAAACAAATTTGTATTTTCTGAAGGAGTAGCATTTAAGAAAACGTAAATGTGAACAAGTTCCTATTATTCATTTATTTTCTTCTGCTTTTATTAGAACCAAATGTTTAGTACCGATTGATATTTTAGTCAATTCACAGTGGAGCAGGTTCTGTAAACCCTAAAATGGTTGACAGTGGTGCCTGTGAAGGACACGACGATCACATACATGCCAAAAGTACTATCTTTATTGTAAGAATGATGTGATTGTCGGCGACAGCCATTTTTGTCAGTGTGTAAGTGTATTTTGAGTTAAGCAAAGTCCCATGTATTATCGACTGAAAAGGTTGTTAATGGAGAATGTTTCAGAGGAGATAAATATATAGAAAAGTTACCTTTCACAGCATTTCTCTACTTATTTGTTATACTGTTTAGCATTTGATAAATATTGAGTCTGTATTCTGTTCATAACCCAGCAAAACCATGATTACTTCCTTTGGGGCGCTGCAAACACAACAATATATAAATACCCAGAAAACGATAGTTTAATTGCAATTGGTAATAATGAATTGTATTTATATAGAGGAAAAACCTAAATGAACGTTCTTAACAATAAAACTAAACAGATCAATTTGTGCGTTTAGCAGAATGGGGAACATTTTCAGCATCTTGGGTAAATGACTAACTAAACCACGAGTTTTGTTTATTTGCCTTTCCGTTCTACGGGTTTCTCCAGATTCATTCCAACTCACACCACAACAGCATCACAAATATAAGTAGTATTCAAGCAAATGCCAATTTCTTGCTTATTCTATCACTGTGGAAGGACTTAAAGATCGCATTGTAAAGTATATTTTATCTTGACAGGAATCCTGCGCGGTAGGGATGAGTAGCAACTGTGGGGGGATAGTGCGCCTATCGCCACAATGCGTCCCACACGTAAGATTACGAGAGGGGAGGGCGGTGCATAAGGTGTCTAAAAACAAATGTCATTCTCGAAGCCAGTTTTGCAGCTGTTATAAACTATGGTGTAATTCTTACTATGGTAGTAATCTCCACGCTTTTGTTGGATCTTAAATAGTACATAGGAATTTGGAACAAAACCCTGTTCTCCTCCAGCAGGCATGATAAACAACTGTCAGCCTTTCAATATCGCCGCAGAGTCCCTGTAACGTATTTCACTCCAGGCATATGGTCCAGTATGTGCTGTATTTATATAAGTATCATCCATATAAACTATATAAACTTCACTTCAATATCTCCGAATACTTCGTAAATACTTAAGCCTTTTTGCACGTATGGTGCGATGTTCGATTAAAATTTGTCTGTCACGCTTAGTGTCTTTTTTTTTTCTAATAATCCTAGCTTCAAAAGAACTCTTCTTAATGTTCAGACACTGCCTTGGAAGTCAGTAGAATTTTTAGCTTCATAAGCACTTTCTTCAAAGTTGGCCTTTGTTTTTCTGTGCTTTAAAAATTATTCATATTCCGCCTAACTACTTCTGAATTAAAACATCCAAATTAGATTTGTGAATGTTCTTAATCTTTGTTTACTGGGCATAGAGAAGGACGTTGTTGCACTAGCACTAATGGCTTTTCTTTCCTTAATAACTCTCCTAAACTGCTTTCAGACACAACTGTTGCCTCAGATACCCTTTCCCAGATTTTTATAGCTGACCCAGACCATTGTTCCTTTTTTTATAAATCTATGGATATTGGTTATTACTTCTCGTGTTTTTAATTGTAGCACTTTATTTCCTAATGTGCTGCTAGGAGGTGTCATTTATAAATGCTCTTTTGGAACCAGGAGACAAGCACATTTTGAAACAAGCTGTAGTGTTAGCGAGTAGCTCTGTACGTGTCTACTTGCTCGTAACTGGTACACAACTGACCTACCCTCCCCTCCAGTTGCAACCGTTCTGAGGTGGACTCGTCCAGATACCACTGCGCATCGCACTGCACTTTTCAAGATAAAAAAATACATCTGTACTATACTGCAAAATCGCAGTTACGAGTAAAATGAGAAATAAGCAATGTTTTAACTTTCTCGTTATCAAAGCACTTTAAAACAGTTAAACAGTTAATCGGAGATACCACAATAAAAACCACCATGTATTCCTTATCGACAAATACAAGTATCCTAATTTGCTATTTTCTTTACTTTTTAATTTTCATATTATTACAAAATTGTTAGAATTCTTCATTCAGTGTTATCGCTTCATATTCCACAAAATATATAAATAGCGATATCCTAATATTTAGTAATGGCGCATGTTGTGTTTTGTTTCACATTCCTCTACGATCACCGTTATCGTTCCTTGTGATTACAGACCACATTAGCTAATGGGCACCAATAAGGGAAGTGTGTAGTTGTGAAGCTGTTCGCCGAGTTTATATTGCCCATGCCCCCTTTTTATATCATCCAGTGGTAAGTTATTGAAGTTGATTCTCCAAGTGGAAGTGAAAGTACCTATAATGTACCTCGGCAACGAAATATCAAATAGACCCAGTTTATTTTCCAACTCTGAGAACAAAATTCAGAGACTCAACTTCCACAAACGAGCAAACTTCATGACCTTAAGCCTCTTAGCAATGAATTAACTCAATTAAACATCCTACAACGTAAGCAGTACGAATATTTCCAGTATAAAGGATGCTTTCATTGAGATAATTAGTACCTTAGACTATTTGCCGTTGAAACACTTGCTATTTTCTTGCAGAAATATATTCTAAGGGTTTCTAAACTTAAATGATATCCCAAGTAACAAATAATGGGCTATAAAATCTTATATAATTATTAAACCCGTAAAAATATTGTATGAATCTTCAGATATTACATATATGACGTCGAAATACAGAAGTAAGGTTGTTTGTTTTAAGGAAGGGGCTTAGTATATATTAATTTCACAGACAAATTACTTTTAGCATTTTATGGCGTCGTCTTCATCATATGAATCAGTAAAGGCAAATCTTATTAAAACTGCTAACGAAATAAAACTTCATTTTTTTTTTTTTTTCCTTTTACACTGCATTCCTTAAGCGTAGCGTTCACTCTTTTTTGCTGTAGGGGGCATCTACAAGATTTACGCTTTCATCACGGCATAGTAACATCGATCTACCTAACCCAGGCTTTTTAGCTCTGGTATTGCGTTGTAATTAAATTTTAGCAATACATGAGGTAGCCTTCATTTCTGTTAATTGGATGTTTCAAATAGGAATACGATACTTTGTTCAATTTTAGCTTCATTTATTAAGTATTTAAAGGAGCAACTGATTTTGCTCTTTTCCATTTCCATAAACTAATAAACAAAGTATCCATTTTACATTTTTTACTTAATGCTCAGGAAACTTATGATCATAAATCTGCTAGTTCAGAATTGCGGTACCATAGGCAATGTCTACTTCGGGTTTAGGTACTTTCCCCAAACATAGAAATTGTCACTACAGACATGTGACATAATGATTCTGGAAATAAAGATACACTAACAATGTTTAATATGATTCTCGCAATTCTGCAACACCTGAGTATTCAGCTTTCAAAAATCAGAACATTCGTTTTGGGACAGAGAGATGGTTTTTAAAGCATGATTTGTCTCACCATCATGCTCTGTAATATCACAATTTCCAAAAGTGTCTGCTCTTTGAAGATATTTTCTACAAATACAATATGAAGTATAGTACCAAAGTCCTAATAAACTCCTTTAATGCGTATTGAAGAGGTTATACTGTTTAAAGAACCATAATAATGCCTTTTGCTTACCGGTAATTCAGTTATCAAGCGTGAGGAGCTTCAGTGTGAGAGAGGGGGGGGGGATGAAGTGCGTTAGGATAATCATGAACCTACTACCGGACAAATTAGCATTTTTACATTTAATTTCTTGCACCCTCATAAGCTTCAAGGTCATCAAAGCTAGAAATTGGCCCAGTTTGACAAGTTTATTGGTTTAATGTTATATGGCTTCCACCCTCGTGATTTGAACTCCAAAATCGAACATTCCCTCAAACCGTTCTGGTAAGTGAGAACATTTAATCTTACATGCAATAAACTAGAATGTGTGTTCCTACAGAAAAGTAATGAAAAGGACCGTTTCGGGAAACTATTACTAATCAATAAACTGAAACAGTCTGAAATACATCCTGAAGTTTCCAAGTCAATATATGTGCATATTGTGACTTTGTGGGTTCGTGAAATGAAAAGTCCAATTGCGACACTCAAAAATGTTATTTATTTCCACCGACTTACAATTAAACACTTGCCAATCACACAGAACTACGTAATGCACACAATTACGATTCACCAGTTCGTCCGTTACAATTCCACTTAAACTCGCGATTACGTAAACTCCTCCGACGCACGTACGCAGTCCGTCCCCTCACTGGGCACTCCTCACAGCTGTTCGCTAAACACTCACTGACTGACTGACTCCGGCCCGGCGCGTCGCTTATATAAGGCCAGCTGGCCAATCTAGAAATTTCCAGATTAGACAAAACAACCCGCACGTTCGACAACCTAGGGGGGAGGGTAAAGAGACGGCTCAGTGGCCCGCAATCCCTCTCCTAATCAGCCCCTCAGTTATTGACAGGAGACAAATGAGTGGGTGTGGTGCGGCCTCTGGTCCCTTACTCAGCTGTCGTTTGCTGTGCTTCCCGATAATTGGGTGACAATATTGCTCGTTAGAAATGAGTTTGTAAAATTCTCATCATTGATATATCACCACCTAACAACAAAGGCACAGAATTATCGACACGCCTATATTGCTAACTAGGAACGACAGCACAGAATTTTCACCACTCCTATATCGCTCGCTAGGAACAAAGTACACGAATTCTTACCATCGATATATTACTCGTAAACAACATAGGCAAAGAATTACTGCCAACCTCGCTAGTAACGACGGTACCGAATTGTTCGCTCATAATATATCACTCACAAGCAACGAAAGCACAGAGGTCTGTCCATCTACATGTCGGTTGTTAGCAACAAGAGTACAGAATTGTTGTCACACATACATTCATCGTTAACAAAGAAGATGTAGAATTCTAGTCAGCCATATATTCCTCGACAGAAACGAGGGCAAAGAATTCAAATTACACATGTAGCTGTCTTTACAGTGAAAGTAATTAAAACTACGTTTCCGGTTCATTATTGAAACTTACGCTTTCTTCGCTAACTTTATCCTCACTATTTTCATTTTCCCTTAATAGTTTCTAGATATTTCATATGAAACGTAACCCTATAACATTCGAAATGCCGATCGATGGGCACTGCTAAATTTAAATACCAGCTGCTTTTGGCATTTTAAGGGTTTGCAGTTTAAATTATTGAAATGCCTGCAGGTTATCTGTATGCCACAGTGATGTTAGTCACAGCTGCTATTTCATATTTTATTTTAAAACATAACGTTCCACATACCCTATGTTTTATTGAATGTGTGGTAACGACCAGTTGGTAAACATTTTCATATGAGCTGTACACTGGCGTTCTCTATAAAAGCTTTCTGCATTTCATCAACATGCCATTGCATTCCAATGAAACCCACTTTCTAAAAACCGTGTATATAAATATTAACTGTGCAAATGTTTTTATTTCTTATTGAAATATGAAAACTAATTCCGCTAGTGTAGCGAGAAAGTTCTTTCATCCCCTTACCCCACTCTTTAATCTCCATGTAAGTCCGTTAGAAAGCTTTTACGCTCGACAAACCAAAAAGGGAGGTAGGGGAATGCAGTTAGGAAAAACAAATTGATGGAAGTAAATATTAATCTCTGCAGTGCGGTAGGAGAAGGAGGAGGAGGAGGAAGAAGAGGAGGGCGAATTAATTGGGTCGAGCTACAGCAGCATGCATGCACACTGCAACCCGGCCAACATATGCATGCATGCATGCATGCCACTTCCTCATCGACCATCCTGTTTACTCGATCTCGTGCTATTCAAACGCCGAGGGGCCAATGATCAAAGTGAATTTAGTATTAAATATTCAATTTCATGTCTGGTATATCCTATTTATACTCGAGCTTTCTCATTTCAGTAGCATATACCAAGTTTTGCATTTTAATTTTATTGATGAACCCTCGTTTGTAAACAAATTGCTTGTACATATTTCGGGCACAATGGCTGAATTTAGTTTTCATTAGCGGTTAATGCTTCAACAAATCATAAAGGCGGAATTTTAGCAATTTACGCTGCTGCGTTATTGTCAGTTTTAATTTCCATATATTACTATTTGGTAAAATTAGTAAACTAAGCAATTTAGAGCGGTTTAATTTTATCTCCGAATAGTTATGTAGACATATCTTGTCATTCAAGTAGGATTTTTCACATGACTATTCGCAGCACACATTTCCTTTCAAGACATCAGTGCCTTAAGAGTACTTGTAAAACTACTTGTTTAATTCAAGTCCTTAATAAGAAAAATCACAATTCGCAACATAGTCATAATTTTCGAGTGGATATACTGATAAATTCAATGCCATCGCCGGGATTTGAACCACGGATCTTCCTGTCTCCGTCCGGTTACTCTTAACCATTGAGCTACCATGGTCATTATGCCAGCATGGCATTAAATTCTCCAACTGACTAGTATGTTTCCCAATAAACTACTAGGGGTCCTCATTCAATGAGAAACACACCTTTTGTGGCGACTTATTATGCTGCAAGATATATGTATGTATACTATGTCAAATGTAATTGTATATGTAAATAATGTTGTATGTAAAACTTCAGCAGCTCGCCACCAAATAATACACATACACACCGATTACATAAACCCAATGATACACACCGATAATACCAAAACACCATAAATATGTAGTACACAGCCAAGGCGGTTAATGACGGGACTATGGTAACATTC
This sequence comes from Mantis religiosa, assembly GCA_030765055.1. Lineage (NCBI taxonomy): Eukaryota > Metazoa > Arthropoda > Insecta > Mantodea > Mantidae > Mantis > Mantis religiosa. Next base: position 126,889,027 of record CM060950.1, read on the forward strand.
ATGCTTTCCATGGTGCTGCCAGTCTCTCTACATTCTGATCTAATCCGTCGTATCTCCTCTTGGGTGGACCTCAGTTCTCTTCCGACGACACTGATCTCTCTCTGTAAGCTACTTTGAACTCTGTTGACCTCATGCATGGTATTGTTTAATTTTCTGTCTACTTAATTCTCTCTGTTTTTCGGCAAATTTCCTCTCCTGCTCTTTGAGTTGTTTACTTATTTCATCGTTCTGCTTTCTTATGGTATCTAATATACTGATTTTGTTAGTCAATTTATCTAGCATTGACATTTTTTCTAGCATTTGTGACATCAGGCTGTCTAAACCTACTATGCTTAGAGTTAGTACTGGAGTGGATTGCTTCTCCTACCTAAGTGCAGTTTCTGGGGCTATCTCTGCGCTAATTTCCATCTCTCTTGACTTCGTGCTTATTTCTACCTGTTGATCAGCCATTTTGCTATCTATATTATCTTTATATTTCTTAGTATCATTCATCTAATTTGGAACTTAAAAAATTGGAAGATATTTAATTTATCTTTTTTAAACAAAAGGGAACAAAAATTTAAGTTTCCTAAAAAAATTTTAACCATAATTTTCCTAATTTTATATTTTTACTGGCA
>CM060950.1:126894643-126899643 GCA_030765055.1 Mantis religiosa
TCTAAAATGGGAGATCATTTTTTGTGTTCTAAGTTGTCAAAAAGTCGAGTAAAAGTGAAGTTTATTAAAAATGTCTGTGGCTAGTCTGTGGAGATTTCAAGATTATTGGACTATTACTTGTCAGCAGGTTGATTTCACAAAATATGTTTGTTTCTTATGTTATCTGGATAGTAGAGCTATGTCAGAATACAGGAAAAGAGAACAGTAGCTACGTAGAACTAATTTAACACCGGGCTATATATATATTGAACCTCTCATTGATCAATCTAAAGTATTGTTGGCATCTCTCCATATATAATTGAGCTCGATGAAACAATTTGTGAAAACTCAAGATAAATACAGTGAGTGCTTTAAATACTTTTGTGTTACATTTCCTTCACAATCCTATGAACAAATTAAAGCTGGTGTCTTCGCTATCCCGCAAATTCAAAAACTGATGATGTGTAGTCAGTTTGAGAACACTATGACTCTAGAAGTAAAGGATAAATGAAAATTAAATATGTAGTGTTTAAACGCCCGCTTTTACTACATACGGCACCGCAGGTGATGGCACTGATGATACATGAGATGAAGATGGAGCACAGGTGGAATGAGATGTCGGGGGAAACCGGAGAGCCCGGAAAAAAACCGCCACAAATCTTACTTTGCGGTCGCCTTGGTGAGAGCCAAGCGGTCTAACCACTGAGCCACGGCGCGGCAGGAAGTGAAGGATGCCTGGAATGCTTTCAGAAATGTTATTTTTAATTTCGTTGGAAACAAAAAAAGACCCAAATTATGTTAACATAGTGAAAGTGATGCGACAACAATCCAGACAGATTAGTGGCAACATATTGTCAGTTACATTTCTTTATACCCATCTAAGTTAGTTCCCTGATAAGTTAGGAGATTTTATAGGGAACAGGGTGAAATATTTCACCAGGATATAAAAAATATGGAAATGAAGTATCACGGGAAGTGGAGTATTCACATAATGGTAGACTATTGTTGGATGTTAAAAAGGGACTGCTCTGAACAGCATGCGAGAAGGTGAAAGAAGGAAAATTTTGAGGTGCATTATTGAGATAAGTTTATTAATATGATAATAATTATCATTAATTAATGATTAACTAGTTTCAAATAAATTATAATTGTGGCATAGATTTTCAAAAGAAATTTTTGTTGAAACTAATTTTTATTACGTTTCTAAAACTTTAATTTCATTTCTCTTATCGATGAATAGTTTGAAAACCTGACCTGATGGGACAAAATGGAAATTACTTTCCAATTAAGCACAAACAATCCGTTTAGGATTATATATCAAATTCACATAAAATTAAGTTTTGAAATGCAGAACAATTTACAGAGATTCATATGTCGTCCGCTTTAGTTTAGATATTTACATTGATTTAATTACAACACTCCTTTGAATTTGAGATAACAACATACTGGTGAAGTAACAGGTACATACACTGGTGAAGTAACAGGTACATACATATATTTCACTCTTTCGTTAAGTAATCAAATTCGGAATATCACCCTTCTCACAACGAGATCAGAATCAAAACCTGTCACCAATTTATCACAAAATAATACTCCATTACACGTTTTGAGCTTCGGGTGATTCTGTCGAAGCTCTAGTGAGGGAAGTAAGAGATGATGTATTGCTACGGGTAAAAAAAAATCACTGCAGAAAAAAAAATGGAGCAAGAGAAGAGAAAAATTTGAGTGAAGAAGGCGTTCCGCGGTTTGACATTTATCGGAAACAAACGGCTGTTGTTTATAGCTGCGATATGCAAACATCATCGTGATATATATGGTTGGGGTAAAGCTTGAATGACACGCAGTACTGGGTCAACAACACAAATCGACACGTTGTATGAAGCATTCTAGGAAAACTTGTTGTTTCTGAACAAGCAAACGCATGTAGGGGCGTTTTCACGAGAGCTGGTTAGGTTTATCTGCATGCCAAACCTTCTGGCTAATATTCTGAATTTAATGAAGCGGAGACAAATAAATTTAAGGGAATAAATAAAATATAACTGGAAAACTATAGGTACCAGCGTTTCTATTTAATTTTGGCAATCTTACAGCTGCTAAATTCCAAACTTTCCTTTTGCTTCTGAAACATACTTATTATGTGACATCCCAGAAAGAGAGGAAGCCCTGGGAATTTTAAAATTCTGAGCATTATATCTACGAGCTAGAACAGTATGCCCCTCGTACCGGTCTCTAATTTCGAGCTACAATTGAATTCTGTTGATCGGGTTTCACCGTAGGTTTAATTACCCAGTTCCACTAACCTACCTAATTGCCTTTACTGAACATGAAACTCTCTGATCTCATGACAATATTGTACATTGCCTAGGAGATGGTGTAACTAATGCTTATTACACTATGTACTGATTATAAGGTATAGCATGTCGAATTTCACTGTTGCAATCATTTATCAGTCTCTCCATCATTTCTTTATAAAATTATGAAATTGAAGCCTTAGCAACTCCGATATCATTTGCCCAAGACTGCACTGGAAACTAAAAATTTCTCTTTTTGTATCTTTCACCATTTATTCTCCCCATTAATGCAGGCAATTATCATGATTGTTTCAAAAGTCTCGAGCTCAAACTACGGTTAAGGGAAGGTGATGCACCATGTGGGTCAGACATATTGCTTTTGTTTTTGCTATAATGACATTTAATAGTCTACTTTAAGAAATACTGCTACAACATATCGTAAATTTTACTCGAATGGCTTCTACTTCCATTTAACTGTCACAGTGACAATATAGGTCACACCCTTTTTTATGGTCGGTTAGAGTGAGTTATCTGGATAAGATTTTTCCGTGGTTTTCCTTTATCCTGAAAGATGAATGTTGGGTAACTCTAAGCTCCATGGACCCCGGACACATTTGAGCATCATTTCACCCGTTTCATTCATCGTCCGATATGACTTAACGTTACGTGACGTAAATTACGAAAAAACACCAATTTTGGTGTCATTTGCAATATTTAGATGGAAATTGTTTCAAATTTTGCGCCATGTATGCTTATAGAGAGGTGAATGAAAAGGACGGACTGTTTTTCCTCCTTTATCAGAAAAAAATTTACAAAATATATAAATATATTCAAATTGCTCATACTACTTCCAAAATTATATCCCTAGAATAAAAGCTGCTAAGCAAAGTATTGATTTCTGTTGTGGCTAACCTGTTCAGCTACATATCACACTTGATTTTGCAGCATTCATTTGTGCTGTAATACTGGGAGAAATGGCACGTGTTTTGTAAAATTAGCTTTGGAAATACCTGTGTCACAAAGGGTGTATAAGAAATGTTGAGATCCAGGAAGAAACTGTAAAACTGCTCTAATGGACAATAATTCTTCAGAAATAAACAAAACTCCGGGTGAAACTAGTGATGTAAGTGGGAGCTTAGATGAGACTCCTGGAACCTCAAGCAACAGTATCCAGCAGTGTGCCAGTACTTCAAGAAGAAAACTTTTCTCCAATAATTTATATGAAAATACAAAGTGGGATAGTGCAGAAAATGACTTTAAATAAGTTTAGAAACGAGAGAACACAAGATTTTACCTTAGGAAAAGAGCAGAGATGATTGACAGGTAGAACATAAGTTGATCCTGAGTGTGGACCAGGCATGCATTTAGGTATTGTTACTACAAGTTTCACTGAGTTCTTCCGCAGGTTTGAATTTTCGATGTTTATGTTTCTTTTTTCAGAACCTAATTATGTCGGGAAGATTAAGCTTTTCACCAGCAGTTATATAGTGGTTGAAAAATGCAGCCCCACTTTTATATGTTCTAGCTGAAGTACTTTTAAAATTCAGGGATATAAACCTTAAAAATTTAAAACATATTTTTATTATTTATCAAATGTTGTTCCTACAAAAATGTGACTATACGTTCTGCTGAAAACCTAAGATAATATGAGGAAACTGTCCATCTCTTTGAATACCAATTTTCAGCTCTTAAACTTTGATAGTTCTGTAAGAAAAGGAACATGAACATAGCCTATTTTACATTAAGAAAATAATGTATACGACCTCCACGGTGGGTTATCTGAATAACCAGGAGTTTCTCTTAACCTGAGGAAATACATGTATTAGAGAGAGAGGTTGAGAACAGTTTCATTCCTTTCATTTATTCCTCGTACGATTTGACCTACCAGGTTAAGACATACTCTCAAAACTCCCTCCCCCCGCCCTAAAGAATATGATAAGTAGAGAAATTGTGATTACGTAATAATTAAACTTAGCTTTCTTCTCCTGAAACGGCATACTATTTTTTCATGTTGCGCTGTTATGCTGCTATTAGGATTTTTAATCGACTTCGAAAGTTATAAATTTTTTTCTAAATAAGTTTTACATCTCTACACATCATAACATATATTATAGGAACTGTTTTGTTTCATTATCCCGAATAACTTTCTCTATTCTAGGGCAAATGAGTACTGTCTACGCTCCCAAGGAGAATTACATCACATTCCCAGCAAGAGGAAATGCTCACCTGATGTGCACCACAGTTTCTCGGACAATAACGCTCCCAAGTAATTTCAAAGCCAACCACTCTGGAACGTAATTATTTCTTGTGGCGTTTAAATGCTTTCTGTGGTCATTGCTCCTTAAACCTTGTGCAAACTTGAAGATATATTTCTGCTTAATTTCAACTGGAACTGACGCAAGAAATGCTGGGTGACAGCAGGTCCCTTTGTTTTCCTCCAAAAACTTCTGCCTCTATTTCACCATATGTCGCGTGTCTGTGCTACAAAATGCAGAACAAATTAAACAACAGAGAACATTTGGGAAGTCAAAGCTGAAAATGAAAACTGAATATATTCAGAAATTAAGGTAAACATATATAATGGAGTTCTTGTCTTGCATCGATGCCGCTGTGCCTTAAACTGTTGTTTAATCATTAAATTGTGACTTTGTGGGTTCGTGAAATGCAAAGTCCGGGTTACAAACACCAAAAATTGCACTTTATTTCCGTAGAAACACGCTTCGTACACAT
>CM060950.1:126902143-127007143 GCA_030765055.1 Mantis religiosa
ATTATTATTATTATTATTATTATTATTATTATTATTATTATTATTATTATTATTATTATTATTATTATTATTATTATTATTATTATTATTATTATTATTATTATTATTATTATTATTATTATTATTATTATTATTATTATTATTATTATTATTATTATTATTATTATTATTATTATTATTATTATTATTATTATTATTATTATTATTATTATTATTATTATTATTATTATTATTATTATTATTATTATTATTATTATTATTATTATTATTATTATTATTATTATTATTATTATTATTATTATTATTATTATTATTATTATTATTATTATTATTATTATTAATTGTCATCATCATTGTCATTTACGCACTTCAGTTCATAAATAATTTAAATGATGTTAAAATAAATGTAGCTTAAGTCTAATTCAAACTGCTGAACGCGCCCTAATCGTTTAAGTGTAGACTACAAGTACCAATATCATAGAGTTAAAATAAAATTTGGGTTGAAATAGTTTTAAATAAGAACATTTTTTTTCTAGTTTAATTTCTGCCTGTTAAATGCCAAGTTGACTATGGTAGCAACAACATGGTAGCAAACAATATATCACCATCTATTGTTTGAGACAATGGCCTCTGTTGCACTCACTTGTTACAAAAGGGGCATTTGTTTAACCCTGAAAAGCTATCTTTTGTTGTTATGTAAGTATATGAAAACAATAGTGTAAATCGTAAACGATTTTAGCTCTTTATTAAATTTTGCAAGCGACAAATCTTAAATGAATAAACCTTATCTATAAATTCACAACGTAGCATGGGCAATTTGGCGCAATCTTTGTGGCGTATGTGTCTGAAGCCTTCGGAGTTCTTATCAAACATAGAGGATCTATCCTTAACAGCTCGTCTAGCAATCCTCTAGAGGCTGCCCTAAGGTTACAAATTTGCATTTTAAGAGTGTAAGCATTTGCGTTTATGGCTGATGCGTGTTTTGTAGAAACAGTAATTCCAAGTCTGTATCTTAAATGTCTCTAAAACCAAGAAAGTTAAGGGAGAGGTTTCAAGCAAGAAATAACAGGGATAGAAATACAATTGAAGAATATGATTTGCAGCATAACCTTCATAGATTACCGAAGTAGAGAAAATGGATAACTGACATGGATTCTGGATTCTCTACCATCCCGTAGAGCGAAGAAGATGGTAGAGTGAAGAAGATATTTCCAGTTACGGAGCACAGAAACATAGGTAAGCCATATAGGCTTCCTTGTGCTTGCAAAGTCACCCTCGGGAGGAAGAATGAAGGGAGAACTCTGAAGACGACTATTTGTCATAACAAGGACAGGGTGTACCTGCAGTTCCAACATGACACCAATACTTGACGTCGCTCTCTCTGTCTTGATCACCGGCAATCTGGCTCCTGGGACTAGACGAGACACTCCCCAGCTGATGAATGTTCTAGAATTCTCCGGAAAATTCCATCGGCTATATAAACCAGCACTCTCGCTTGTCAGCTAGTTTGTGAGTGCATTTTTGGTGCAATGTACTTAAACTGCTGTCTATTAAAGATAGGCAGTATCGAAGTAAGTTGTGGCGATATTTGTGACGTAAAATGACTGTTGGTACTGCAAGAGATTAGAAATATATTCTGTTCGACTCCCCAATAAATGAACCATTCGAAGAGGAGGTTTCGTCGTTCGTATTTTATTACGGAAAAACTGGAATGACAGGAAAACGTTAAACTTGTGAAGTGTTAGTGAAAACTGGACTAAATCTCATTACAGTACCTGCTCTTCCTGTGGATAGATTAAATGTTGCTGCTGTAAACAGAAATGTAAATCATGAATATATCTATTACACTTTGTAGTTCTGTGAATTTAAACCGTAAAGTACAAATATTTTAACAAATAACATTGCAGCGCTCTTTCCATTTGTGCACCTTTCATGCTGATTGTCATAAACCTAACCTCAGTACATCAATTAAAGCAGCTATGTAATTGACCCTTTGCGGTAATTCATTACATGAAATGACAACCAGTATCAGTTTTATGCTAAAACGGCTCGTTCTGCTACACGTCAATGGTAATCAAAGAGAAAACTTTATGCACATTTCTATGTTCGCCACGCAAAGCAATAAACCTCGCATATAGAGCAGTTGTATATGTAATTTAATTTTGGATTCTAAAGATAATAAAAGGAGGGCCGTCTGATTCCAGGAACGTATATCTTCAAAAGGGTGATCACAGAGGACATAGTTAAGTGAACTGGAACCTCACTTGTTTTAGTTCAATCTCAATGCAGCCATTTAAGAAATTCATATCCCCTCTTATCATTTAATTAAATCTTTCTTTGAAAATAAGTGTTCATGCCTGCCAAGATTGCTCTCTACCTCCCGGTGCTAAAAGAATTAGCTTCAGAAGGAGCCTTCCTTGTATTCTATAAAGGTCTTGTACTTCTATCATGTCTCATTTCATATGTTGGAATTCACAGAGATAGGCCTTGATACGGAAATTTAAAAATACCTCTACGGAGCTCCCTACCAAATAAGGGAATTAGACGTTCAAAAGGTACCGAGTTCGAATCTCGGATGAGTTACCTGGATAAGGCTTTTCCGCGGTTTTCCTTTATCCTGAAAGACGGATGTCGGGTAGCACTAAGCTCTGTGGACCCTGGGCTCATTTGCGCATCATTTCACCTATTCCATTCATCGTCCGATATAACTTAACGTTGGAGGACATAAATTACAAAGAAAGGGAATTATATATCTTTTTTTAGCATTTTAGCAACAGATAAACTTAGAGAAGCTCAAAAATACATTAAGTATATGAATCACTATTTGTGACTTCGTTTATTGTCACATTCATAAAGGATTTCTCTCCTTATTTAAAATAATTGTGTGTACGCGCCGTGTCAGAGTGGTTAGACCACTTGGCTCTCACCAAGGCGATCCTGGTTCGATCCCAAGAGACCGCAAAGTTAGATTTGTGGTGGACAACACGGCGCTGGAGCTGGTTTTCTCCAGGTCCTCCGGTTTCCACAGCCAGCATTGCTACCTCATCATCTTTGCTATCATTCATCTCACCCTCATACTATCATCCAGTTCATGCACCCTCATACCAGGCATCGGGTTGATCACCCACCCGGTTCTCTTTCGAATCCAAAGCTTTGGTTCCTCAGGCAGAATGGAGGAACAAGAATCCTCTAACACCACTATCAGTGGTAGTAGTAGTAGTAGTAGTAGTAGTAGTAGTAGTAGTAGTAGTAGTAGTATGATGATGATGATGATGATGATGATGATGATGATGATGATGATGATGATTATGATGATGATGATGATGATGATGATGATGATGATGATGATGATGATGATGATGATGATGATGATGATGATGTCCATATAAGGGCGTTCAACTGCTTGGTCATCAGCGCCCTTACAAAATCTAAATCATGGCAATAGCTAGAGATAAATTACTCAAGATAAAAAGAAAAAATCAAAACAAAATGATAAAATAAATAAGCCCAAATGAGGATAAAACCTACAAAAACTATAATTAGCAATAAAACACCAAAAGCCATCAAAAATCGTTTTGAATATTAACTCTCATTTACAAAACAAACTACCTGCCCAGTGGTGGTCGAATCGATTTTTTCGTTTTCTTAGGGGCAGGGCTAGCGTTTTCCGCAGCTTTATCCTACTTTCACTGCCTACCTTCGTTTTGGCAGTGAGGGCAGGATCTTCGGGCTCCACTTCCTGAATGGAGGAGGATCGATTTACTACTGGTAACTTCGAATAGAGTCTTTCGAAACGATCGGAAACTGCGATCGGTGAAGATAAAAGCCGCCGATCTGACTCCTCTCCGGATGGTTCCTCAGAAGATGTTCTCGGAGCAGATGGTCTTGGACTTTTACGCCCCTTTTGCTTGGTACTAGCCTTCTTATTCTCCCTGAGGAAGTCAGTTCTTTCATACGAGGCCTTGAACATTCTGGGCGATGTGTTGTATATTACTGGTTCATGTATTGTTGAGGTAGATGCTTTCTGCGGTGACTTGGCTGGAACGTTCTTCATGGGACTGGACTTGGTAGGTATTCTGACTGTTGTTCGTGCTGGTGTCTGTTGCTTTGGCAGTGATCTGGGTGTAATTGTTCTTTCGGATCTTACTGCATCATTTATGTCGCTAGTTTGTATTGCGATTGCACGTCTAGGCACAGGCATAGCTACAACTGACTCTATAATTTGGGACTGAAGGCTGATGAATAAGCAAGAGTTCCCGGACTTCCAAGAAGGACACCTTCTCTCTTACCTGGATCCCTTGGATCGCATTTTCCTTCATAAAACGCGGGTATTCTCTGGAGTTAGCTGAATTATTACCACTGCAGTTAACACATTTTGCAGGTGAAATACACGCATCATCGTGTTTGACTTCCCCGCAGTCTACGCAAGTGGCAACTCCATTACAAATATCACTCGTGTGACCAAAGCGCTGGCATTTATTACACCTCAGTGGATTGGGTATATACTGCCTCACTTCGATAGCTTCATACCCTACCTTAATCCTTTGCAGGAGATCTACCCGAACAAAGGTAAGATACAGGGTACGAGTGGGCACTAGTTCACCTCGTTCTTTGCGGTGAACTCGATATACATTAATCACACCTTGTTCCGCCAAGTTTTCCTCAGTCTCCTCATTAGACACACCGTCCAATGAGCTAGTGTTTACAATACCACGCGAGGAGTTCAGACTCTTATGCAATTCAACGCGCACTGGATAGCTCGCAAGCATATTGGCTTTCAAAATTTTTGCAGCCTGCGTCGGAGAAACTGCTTCGACCATGAGCATGCCATTGCGAGAACTAGTACATGATTTTATAGGACCAGCAATATTGTCTAGACCCTTCTAAATAATAAACGTGTTCACGGAAGTAAATTTTCGGCCTTCCTCAGTTCTAAAAATAACTAAGTAGCGTAGACCACAAGACTCAGATATTTCCTTTCCACCTTTCTTACCATTTTTGTTGAATTTATCAGTTCCCAATGCGACAATATCCACCATAGCAAACGTCTCCGATGGCGTGCTCACATCCTAGGCGCCACCCCGGCTTAGGTGAGAGTCCTGGCCTAAAACCTTGTTCACTTCAGGGCCTCACCTCCTAATGTATGGACAGAGGAACCCAATCGCCTTCAGGAGTGTTACAGCTAATGCAATGGCCCCTCCCCGGGACAAACTTTTATCAGCGGATATGAACACAGTCCTACATGATAACCAGGAGCTGGTGTTTACGCGTTACCTAGTCACCCCTGCGCTTTCCACTCCGCCAACCCGCGCTAGATTATCCGCCAGGCATGTGTTCAGGGAAGTTAGGGTCAAACACAGATGTGGGCCTTTTTTGGGCGTTTGGCATTAGCTCTCTCATCACTCAGAGGCACCCAATCGAGAGATTTGGCTCGAGACCCCGGGATCGCCAATTCCCGTACCTACCGCAGTAGGCCCCTGGGGAGTCAGTGGTACTACTAGAGATAAGGTAAAGGTGAAGAAGCGTATAATTATAATGAGTTACCCAGGCAGGACACTTTATAGAGTGTAAAATGTCACACCATAATAAACCACCACATGAAATTTATGTTCACGTGAAGGTGGGCATTTCTGTTTTAACAAGAAAGAAGTTGGCCCGCCTCTGTAGCGTACGAGGCATCATGTCCCTCTTACATTCAAGACGTCCGTATTTCGTATCTTCGTCAAGGTGAGATACATGGATAAGGTTTCCTCCCCGGGTTTTCTCCTATCCTCAAAACTGAACATCATGCAATTCTACCTTCTATAGAGTCTGAGCTCATTTCAACATCATTTCGCATATTTCATTCATCGTCCAGTATGACGTAACCGATTCAATAAATTTAATTTAATGAAAAGGAAATTGTTTGTCTGGTATTAAAGAGTGACTTGCGAAGATTGTAATCTGCTTTAGAAATATACAGCGTAGTTATTTTGTATTAAGAAGAGGTACCTCGTAGAACAGTATTTGTATTCTAAGCCTCTAATATGTCTGCGGTTTCTCTGCTATTACTGGACAGCTGAATTGCATATGCTATAGAAGTTGAAACCGGCCCAGTTTTTTCCTAAGGCTCATTAGTAGACATTTATTAATTATGAAAGAGGAACTGTCGGTCTGTCAGATATTTATACAAGATACCTTATTTTACAATGCATCTGTTTAGGCACAAAAATGTTTACGAATTACATTGTACATTTTAAGAATACAATGCTTCAGTAATTGCAAGTTTTCTTATTTCTTTCGAAGAAAAATCACATTATAAAACTATACTGTGATTCAGATTTAAGTAATGTGCGATAGTGATGCATTTTGTTACACTGGATCATTTACATATCGTGTCTCCGCAGCTTGCTCTCCTCAAAAGGGACAGATTTGTGAGTCCGTAGGGGAAAGCTTTGCCGGATAATTTAGATTTTCAAATTTTATCTAGCTTCACTTGAGTAATGCATGAAGCCTTAGTAATGGCAAGTAATATGCTTATTTATTTTATTTCACATCGAGTGTTTACTTATTACTCCTTTGATGAACGTTATAATGTTACTTGGAAGTTCGTCTGATGTCGCAGAAATATTGAGAACAATACTGGAGTGTATCGTACAAATAAACTGGCAGTTTTTTATCGCCGAATATCTTCCCAAGGATTTCACGGTTTCTTTTGAATACTCAACATTTTTTTAATAAAAGTAAATATTTTAAAATTAATTGGCGGTAATTCGTCTGCAAGAGCAGACGTTGTTATAATACAAATGTTTTATTTAGAACGTAAGCGCAAGTAACCTTACTATACAGTCGGGGCAGGTTGCAAAAATTGTACATTTTTAGGCAATTTAATTGTTATTTAATACCAGTAGTTTCCTACAGAGGGCACTGGGGTGAAGATGACCAGATTATTACAATAGCTGTTGTTAAGTATGATCTTTTATAGGACGCGCTTTAAAGTTTGAGACATATTAGTGTTAAATTTCCTGCGAAATGGATAAAACACTGAAATTAGAGCTGTGAGAAATTATATAATTTTGAAGGATTTAAGAAAAGCAGAAACAAGGTGAGCTACATATATTCTACATTAAAGAATCATTTTTCTTCTTTTTCAAATATTATTTAGAGGACGGTCGAATTAAAGGGTGGTCGTTCAGCCATTTGAGGTGATGAGCACTGAAGATGTTCCAAAACGGCCACGACCAACAAGGATATGGCAAAAGTTCACAATGCCGTATTTGATTATGACCAACTGAAGGTACATTATTTAGCTGATACTGTTGATATGATAAGCAGTTTAAACTCCATTTTACACAAAGCTTTTGGTGATTCTGTATCCTCAGTAGTTAACAAAGAACCAAAACTGTATTCCAATAAACATTTATCACGAAGGTTTATATGCGTCTAATTACGAGGAATACTACACTTATTAATGGTTCAATTGAGTGATGTTCTTCCGGTTAAAGGTCCACCCCTTCCGTAACACGAATTTCTCTTTCATCACGATGATGCACTCTCGCACACGTCTGAGATTGCTGCATGACTTTTGCTTTCAGGTGCTTCCCGAAACACTATATTCGCCCGATTTATCTCCCTACCATTTTTTCTTCTCAGCCCTCATGAAATAGCTGCGAGCATGTTGAATCACCTAAATGTGAAGTTATAGATAAGATAGAACTTGGTTTTGTGCAGGTCGACGGATCCTATTTTACTGAGAATATTAAACGCTAGGAAATCCATTGGACTAATATTTCGATTTCCAAAGTGACTACACTGAAGGAAAAATATAAGGAAATCCTTAATATTCCATGTATTTTCATAGATAAGCCGAGAAATTTTAAAACCCTCTCGTATTTCTAAGAGTAAGTCTCACTTGTGGTTTAAAACTCAACTTGGTGCAATAGGTGAGCTAAAGCTAGAAGTATGTATGATCTATTCAACCCTAGAAAGCACTATGGTGCTTAGTACACAATTTTAAAGTGTACGATTGTGATATATTTTGGCAAACCCGAAGGGCAGAGGTAGTCTTTTCCCAAGTGTAAAGTTACAGGTAGCATCCAATATCGCATCACTTCCTTCTTAATATGCCTCCTCCAGCTTCCTTATTGAGTTTACACTCCATTTTGCTCACATGAGTACGGCAGAAACTTCCCTTTTCGCAGCGTATTCCAAACTGAAATGCCAGAAATGGCGAGAGTCCACCGCTTTAAGTTACGTAAATTAAAGATCTGTGACTTTTAACTTTCCGCTCATTAGTTGTTTCGAAGCTTTGCTAAGTTTTTAAACCTCCCAATATATTCCATTTCTTGCATTCGTACTTTTGCAGTTAAAGTGAAAACGTCTTGCATATGTAACAATGCAAGATTTAGCCCGCCTCGGTAGCGTAGATGTCTGCCTCACGTTCAAGAGGTCCCGAGTTCGAATCTCGGTCAGGGTGAGTTACCTGGATAAGGTTTTTTCCGGGGTTTCCCTTATCCTGAAAGACGAATGTCGGATAACCCTAAGCTCTATAGACACTTGGCTCATTTGAGCATCATTTCATTCATCTTCCGATATGACTTAACATTGGAGGAAGTAAATTACAAAAAAAAAAAAAAAAAAAAAAAAAAAAAAACCACAAGATTTATTTTGATTTTGTGTTATTATTTTCTCACTGGCTGCTTCAGGATCACTCTGTTTCGTTATCGAAATGTATTTTTATCGACGAAATGCCGGATAAGTTACATTGCAATGTTACGTTTCATATGTTTACGTCTTTCAAGCTGTTGAGAGCGCAAAATATGCAGAGATTAGGGTATTAGGGAGCGGTAGTTTTATGGCCCAACACGAATTATGTGTATAAGTGCTCCTCGCGCGTTCTACCTAGTTACATACTCATGATTAATAGTATAACATTCACTTTGAGAACCACAATGAATAAACTCCAGTCTTTACAGCACAAACTGGAGGCACAAACTGGCACTTACGTTAGCAGCCGATAAACGCAGACTAGGTGTTTTCATCTCTAGTAAGCTGATATATCAACACCGAGGCAACTGCAGTGCAAACGAATCAAGCATACAAGCGATATAGGCCGGGTTACAAAACGACCGCTCAGTATAACCTTGATCACGCGTTTGAAAGTAGTTGTATAGCATAACGCAATTTGCAGATGTCTACTTAAAAGAAGACTCTAGTAAAGATGTATATAATATATGAGGATCATTGCGAAATTTACGCTGTCATCCAAATATTTGTACGTGTAGTTTCTTGTAAGCAGGATTCAGTAATGTTAAGAACTGTCTATTCGGCAGTGGGTATGCACCTGCAGACTTGTCATTAGATCCCTGCCAATAAGCGAGTCCAATAGCTTGTTTGGCCAACAGCAGTGAAGATCGGTGCAGAAATAAAAGCATAGGGACTAAATATACAGTGTAAGGAGATTGAGATATATGTTATTAAAGTAGACGCAGAAAATAAAATTAACATTGAGAGGGTATTTATGTCGACAAAAAAGTCAGTTATTAACCCTGTGTGGAGTAAATTTGTAGAAGTAAGAGACGAGACGTATTCCGTGTAGCCCTGAAGCTATATTTTAACATTTTCTCGTGTTAGTTCTGGCACCAGTGTGACTCGCTTAACTTACGAAATGAAACAGTTGTTTTGAAATTAGTACTTTGAAATACGAGGGTTGGCAGATAAATCTCGGGCATCAAAATAAAACAAAATTTACTTTTTTTCTTTATATCTCAACATAATCTCCAAAAAGGCTCATACATTTGTCATATCCGTCTTATAATTTAATTAAACCATCTCTGTAGTGCGATTGGTCGTGGTCCTCAAAATAGCTGTTTACCGTATCAATGACCTCTCGTTGCTGTGAAACCTTCGTTCTTAAAGACATTTTTTGAGGTTCAGGAACAGGCGAATAGGCTGGATGTTCAAGTAATACGAATGCTAATTCTCATATTTTTTCCACTGCAATGACTGAGCAACGGGTCCGAGCATTGCTGTGAAGTAACGAGATCTTTTTCTTTGCCAAATGAGGCCTTTTTCGTTTTACCTTTTCGCTCAAACGTTACAGTAAGCTTCCGTAGTAGTCACCAGTGATACTTTTACACCTTTTTCAAGTAATAAAGAAAAATAATTCCCTGTGGACCGCAGAAAACCCTCGCAATAACGCTGTTAGCCGACAAACTTGACTTTACCTGTTTTGGATTCGGTGCACCTGGCGCAATCCACTATTTTGACTGTGATCTACTTTGTGGAGTGTAGTTTAGTTCAAGTTTAATCCATGACAATAAGCCATCTCAAAAATTCACTGTTATTTTTACGGCAGAGCTCTAAATTCTTAACAGAAACAGTTTATCTTTGCAACTTTTCATCAGGTTTCAGCAAGCGCGGCATCCATCCTGCACAGACCTTGTAGAAGCCCAAAATATTACTTAAAGTATTGCCTGCAACTTATTTTGATATTTCTACAGCCTCTACTATCTGAAAGACCTTTAATCTGTGGTCTTCTAATAGTAAACGATGACTTTTTCAATGATCTCTGGAGTTGTAACTTCCACAGGGCCTCCAGAGTCAGGCCCATCGCTAGTGCTCGTACGTCCCATTTTAAACTCTACAACCCAGCATTTAATCATTGTATATGAGGGGACAGAGTCTTTCAGTGTACTATCCATTTCCTCCTTGATTTCTTTAGGCGTTAGGTGTTTCAAATGGAAGTATTAAGTCACTGCTCTTCTTTCCAAATCCTCCATTTTCGTGAAACCTCTACACTTGTCTTGTTTAAAATGCTGTCATTCAAAAACCAAGGAAGCTATTGGTCTGTAACTATGGATACAAGCTAATCTGGAGTTATACCATATGCTGCTATTAGTCAAACTGGCCCAGTGGCGCCATCTCAGCTGACCCTCGTATATGCTACGGACAAACTTTTATCTAATAGAGCACGTATAATCAGATTATTTAAGTGTCAGTGTGACCAAATTGAATCATGTTACTGTACTAACAGTGAAAAATGAACCAGATCGCATCAGTGAAGGGACACTTATAATTGAACTAAATCATATTTGAGGAGTGACAATGAGAACTGAGCTATATAGCATTAGTGAGGTACAGTGTGAATTTAACTAAATTTTATAAGTGAAGTGACAGTGAAGAATGAACTAAATTATTGTAATGAAACGACAATGAGAAGTGAACTCAGTCTTATAAGTGAAGTGATGCTGGTAATGGCCTCATGCACTAAGATCCAAGCTGCAGTGGATCGGAAGATATGTGGCAAAACTTTACACAGGAAATCCCTGCTACCACTGATTTGAGTATAGAACATAATCCCACTATTTTTTATATCTAAGTACTCTGTTCTCGTCAGCAGGCTACTACTAAAGCGTACACACCCGAAATGCGATTTACAACACAGTTAATTGTCCCTTATTAATACATACGGCACCACAGATGCATATAGTGCTACAAAATTGAAATGATCACTGTGAAAGGAAACGTTCCAAGTCCAAGATTAGGGAACCCTCCCCCACCCCCACCGACATTTGTTAGTTGCGAGGATCTGAAAAAAAAATCCTCAGTTAGGGAGGACGGACCTGACAGGATCTGAATCGCAGGTCTCCCGTTAAAAGGACCCTGGATAGCTATGACCATATGAAAAAGAAGGCATTGGTTTGTTGCCAAACACCCTCTCTTTGGTGCCCCGTCGCATGATAAAGTGCTCACTGAGCGGAAATGTGAAATCACTTTTTCCTTGTTCTGTTCTCAACAATATGCTACTTAGGGGCTGCTTTAATTTTACTTTTTGTTTTCATGTTAAGTGTAACTGAGATGCTTCTCTTTCACTGCCAAATTCTGCTTTTCTCTTTTCCCCTCTTCTTGTTAAATAATACGAATCTTCTACAGAAAGGATGCGGCCTATTTAATGATTTTCTCCAGTGGTCACAAGAAGCTATTTCTGTATAAATATTAAAAGCGCCTGCAGTGTTTCAAAAGTATTACAGTTGTATTATTCCTCACGAATGTACTTCTATTGACAATTAAAACACCTCTATACATTTGAATAATAATCATAATTGGCTCGTATGATTATTATAAAACACAAATATGCAAAAAGTCCATAAAGAATCCATATCTGAGTATAGTATGGGGTATACGGTACACGTGTGTAGTGTGCCGTAATGTGCTCCTGGGAGACTAGATGGCTGCTAGGTTGATGGGTCGTTCATTACCCTTTATAGGTAGCTCAAGCGATAGGATGCGCTTTCGAGCCTGGAACTTTTAAGCTCTTCCGCGCGTCTCTGTGGCTTGTCTGCCTGCGGTCTCTAGCTTCCCATGCTTTCTTGACTTCATCCCTTCCTCCTGGGAGATACTGGCTGTAATAAACCTATAACCTATTACCATGGGTATTGTAAAGTTTTCTGACTCATATTGCTTGGTTTAGAAAATTAAATGAACGGTGCTGTTATAGGCTTCGGAGAAACACGTTGTTTAGAGACAACGAAAATACTATTTGAATGCGGCTCAATGGTAGCCAGTGACATAGAGCTCGAGACTCAGGCATGTGAACTAATTTCGTGCTGCGTTTTGACCTTCGGAACGTTCTCACATCTGTGCTTTATTACGCAAAATACAATAATTTCTGGTTTGTCATGTGTGCGATGAATGGTCGGAGTCATGAATGACAGTTGTGTGCAACATGTAACTTCTATCTAGGTCAACCTTGAACAATGCAAAATGGAATGTATTGATTGAGGGCAGCAACAAAAGCCGCTGCAATGATTTGTTCAATAGCTTTGGAAGCGAAGGGAACAGATGTTTCACGCCTCTTCTCTAATAGCTGATATAAAACGTTTCGCGTTATTGCCTTTTGTTGCAAGAGTGCTTACATACCAAACAAAACGTGCGCAAGCAGAAATCTTTCAACCAGGTCTTTTTTACTTTTCTACCATGCACACAATAGGTAGAAAATATATTGCATTCCACCAAAATTGGATACCGAGATTTCACCAGAAATATATCTGTTGTAGCAACTGAACACCTCCAAAGCATTCCTATAAAAAGCTTTGTGTGTGCGTCTGTAAACAGTAAAAATTAAAAACGAAAAGTCTGTAAAAACCATCTTTATCCAAGGATGAGACCAGAACACATTGAAGAAAATATTCCGGCACTCAACATGGCATGTTACTTAAGTGTTTCCATTTTCTCAAAAATGACTAACGATGTTGATGAAGATGCCAGATGTTTCAGTTATTTTCATGAAAAAGCAAATAGACATAATTAGTAATGGATTCAATTCGCGTTTGTCACACTCCACTTACGGGAAATGCAGTATGAGGATAATCAAGGATCCCAATTGATTTCTGGTTTGGTAACATTCAAGGGTAAATATCATCCAATTTAAAAGATCCAATTTAAAAGACATTAGTAGGTCTGATTAGGTCCAGAGTTCATTTCAATAACCTAACTGTGGTACAAGCCGCTTCCAAGATATTCATTATTAATGATCCGAAGTTTTGAATACTTTTTAATTACTTAAATTATTGTCGATTTGAATTGTTATTCGTCATTTAACAGCACTTTGGGAACGACATTAACCCTCAGATTTAAAAAAAAATTGATTCGTATTTCCTTTTGCATCTATAACGAAATAAGCAATGTATCCAAGGTTTATCTCCATAAAACTGAAGGAGAGGGAACAATAGGGTATCGTAAGAATAGTTTGTATATACACTAGTAAAGGATGGATGATAAGAGAAAGCCATCTGAATGTAACTTAAGAGTTTTGTAAACTGCCTTACTCACGCTCTATTGATGGGTTTTAAACTCCAAATTACGATAAAAGTGGTCTTAAAGGCATGTGTTCGTGAACAGAAAGTCAGTGGTTCAAATCCTGCCAGGGCTGTTCACCATTAAAGGGTTTTGCACATACCTCATGACCGGCAATTGTCGAGGTGTGCCAAACCACACCTGGAAAGTTTGCTTCAAAAACTTCCTCTACAAATTATAATTTCATTCGTACAGCATCAGTCAACACTAACTGTGGTGCTATATATAGTTGACAGAATACTAAACACAAAATAAACGCCAGAAATTTTTGTAAATCTTCAGTTGAATAGGATTGGATTGTATTAGAAGCGGAGGGAACTTTACACTGAACCAGTAGACAAGCTATTAATTTTCAGAGACCTGGGTGGAAGAGACGGGATAGAAGCGCTCTTGGGGATGTCGGAACCCCAACTAGGGTCAGAGCAAGCGTGGGGATCCCTTGGGTGAGCTAGAGATTCTTCACTTCGACACCAAAGGTTCACCTTGATACCGGCCCCTCCCAGCAAGGCCGGTAACTACAACGCCACCCTTAAGACGAGAACAGCAGACGCAGTGCGCAAAGTCCCCATGTGAAAGTGAAATGAAACGTAGGGACGAGAATTCGCAGAAATTAAAAAAAAAAAAAAAAAAAAAAAAAAAAAAAAAAAAAAAAAAAAAAACTTGGGACAGATCGGTTGGTCACCAGGAACTTCAATATACAATTACTTCAGTGGACTGCGATTATGTTGTTTAAACATTGAATTCTTAAAAACTTGAGAAACGGTTCATGATATGGTGGAACCTAAACACCTGAAATCCTCGTAATTGTGAACATCGTTAAAAGCGTTTTATACTACAATCAGCAATGTTGAGTGGCAAATGGCTAGTCAAATCAATTTTGCCATTTCCTAGCAATTATAAAAGTATGAATAATGCCGTTGATGTTATAAAGCAGACGCTTTTTGTATCTGCCTTTCACCCAATGAATGACATCCCCTTTCTATATTATTTATCATTTAAAGCGATTTATGTTGCTAACTAGAGCTAGAACTTTGCCTACAAGTAGTGTCAAATTGAGAAATATGAAATTTAGTTAATGCAAAATATGGAGAAATAAATGCTTATGTCATATGTCTGCTTTAATGAGTTCTTGCAGAAAATGATTGCTTGGAGATAAAAACTAACTTGAAAAAGAATAAAGTAAAAATAAGGAATAATTCAGAAACGGCAAACCCTAAGAAAAACGTGTGTAGTGCAGTAATTTACGTATTTTGGTGAGCTATACATTCTCCACGCGGAAACGTTTGATATAAAAAGCTACAGAAATGTGGTCTACTTAAGATATTTGTAAAATAGCCTAAGTAGACTTAATTTTCTCTGATATCATTTTAAAATTTAAAACAATCATCTCCATATAAATATTGGATAAGATTAAATGGAATTCCTGGAAACACAATCATGCAGTTTTAAATGGTACTTGTCTCTACCATGAAATAATGCATACTGTATAACGTAAATACACTTTTTTTATCCTGAAAAGTTAGTACGTCTATCCCTTTGCCCCACTTTTACGGGAATCTACTGATATTAATAGTTTGTACTAAATTAGGTCCTCAGTATTAACAATTAACCACACTTCAGGAAACTCACAAGGAAACGTATTATGATTTTGTTCATTTATCGCAATTGTCACTCTTATTTCACTAATGTGATATACCAAAACTTTAAAGCATAGCTCCAGTTTACTTCCAACGTAGCGGGGTAATGAAACACTCAGCCCGTTCTTTTAATTGTTGATTTGGTGGGGAATCAAACACAGGTCTCTATTCTTTCGCAGAGGCTTGCTGTACTATACGTCAAAGCTGTTATCGCAAACGCTCTCGTAGAGCATAACGTACTTAACCTCGAAACATAGAATGGGTGAATAAAAATATTTAAAACACAGGAATAGACATTCTTCCAGCAGAAATCAAAAATGTAGTTTTAGTGCAGTGAAATATCCTATACAATGAGGACTAGGCATATGTGCATAGTCAACAATTTGAAAATGAAAAACTGCAATTTCCAATTAATTAGGAATCGAAAAATCTTGAGAACTGTATAACAGAACTTGATATGGTCCTTTTCCACTGTTGATTATATTAAAGGAATTGAACGAACTCCTTGATTGCTTTAACGAACACGTCACAATTTGGCATGAAGAATTTCAAGTGTTTCTTTCTGTATTTCGAGCAATCCATTATGGAAGCGTATTTAATGTTATTTCTACTTAATTTTGCAGCAGTGACCGCCACTATCTTTCGCTAAAACGTAAACCAGGTTAATGCATGTTGTGTTTAATTATCATTTTACTTTGACTTTTCTTTTATTAATATTAAAACTCATATTTAATTTAGCAGAAAATAATTTACTATTAATTTCTATTTTCTTGGCATTATGCATTACATAGCAATAGCACTCTTTCACCAACAGATATTAAAATCGACGTTAATAAATGTAACGTAACAACTGTCACGTCGTTAACAAATATGTTAAAATTCTTGCATTTTACCAACCTGTGTTCTGAAAATGTTAACAAATACATGTTAACGCCGAGAGACAAATATTGCAGATATATAAGGTTGTACATGAATCTTATTATTTTCTGAATGTATTGCGATGTGCTTTTGTTTTTATTTTCGTTTACACACAGCTGGAAAGGATGAGACGTGAACAAAATCAGAAGAAAAGCCGTGGGACAAATCTGTCATCCATCGAGAAAGAATTTTTAGTTTAATTAGTAACTAAATATTAGAATAGTGTGGAAAATAAGAGGACAGATGCAGTAAATGTAAAAGAGAATGTTTTGACTGGGAAAATATTAGAAGTGAGTTTAATGCGAATGCAAATGTCACAAGCAGAAGTACGAAGAAACTTCGTCAGTATTACATGAATTTAAAACGAGTTGCGAAGTAGGACAGAAGTGACGAGAGACTTGAACGTTTCAAGACTGGAGTTGGACAGTATTATCCACATAATTCAGTGAATTATAGAATTGCAAAGTTATTAATACTTGAAGCAAAGGCGAGATTGGCATATTCCTATTCGATGCAGATTCTAACCTCTCTTATGCTTCCTCAGTAACCTTCATAACAACTTGTTTCGGCAGTCTATACGCAGAAAATCTTCTTCTGATATATCCTCAAAATAATTTCTCCTCATAGGCCGTTCTCTATTACGAATGTCATTTGGACGGTTTAAATATAAAAAATTGACATTAAAATCTGCGTTCATGCCAGCCATCTTGACAATTATACAATTGTTAATGACTTTAACAACAGAAATATGGCTTTTTAGTTTAACAAGAGCTTTAACACGAGTGTTAAGCTAACACTTGTTGGTGAAATGCAATTTTTGTTACAACTCTTGCTAAATAGATTAACAGCCGTGCTAAGTCTTTCATCTGTTGGTGAAATCGTGCATTAGTATGATGAAATTAACATCCTCTTAAAAACAAAAAAAGGTTCACGTCTATTACGTCTATTACAAATTTTACTAATAAGATTAAATATATTATATTATTACACTAATAACTCAGTTCTAGCTATACATTATGTAACAGTTACATAATTTGTATATAAAAGGTTTTCTGGATAATTTTCAATGAAGTACATTTCTTGTTCTGACTTTTATTTAATTGCTCATATGCTAAAATATGTTTCGTGATATGGAAACCCCTTAATAGATCTTATATTTACTAAAAATGTATATGTATATGCCAATTATATCAGTTCACTAAAACGTTGAGAACATGCACAAGTTAAATATAGTCAGACACGGTACATTTGTTATGTAGTCTGCTGGAAGAGCCAGGATTAGCAATGAGTTAATATGTAAAGAGAATACTTAATCGTACTGTAGAAGGAATATATAATGTTGTTTCTAGCGCGTATTTTTATTCTCAAAAGTACACTTAAATTGAGATTTGTCCAAATGGATAAAGAATAATGCTAGATGGATACGTGACAAACGGAGAAAACATGAATTTCAAAATTAATAGTTTGGCTCAAATAATGAATATAGTGGTTAACCATCCCTTTGACTGTTATAACTGTGGAAAATAAGGTAAGAGCTATAAAGAAAATGGCTTTCGTGGCTGATACTAAATTGCTGTAATTTGACATTGTAGTTTTGAGATCCAATTGGCGCTAGCCCGAATGCTTGGAGAGCTGTTCATGGCCCTGACAAATGACAGCCTGCTGATACCAAAATTTCTTAATTCTAAGATTATAATTTTATAAATAAGTGATATAAATATGGACAAATAATTTATATATATATATATATAATTTCCATATACTAAACTAAACTTGTAATATAACCAGGTAATTTAAATGTTGAAGGAAAGTAATTATTAGTCAGAGTACCTAAAATAACTAGACGTTACGGTGAACCCAGACAACAACAAATTCGTTAGGTCAGTTTTCGCTAATTAGAATTCAGTACGTTCAGAAATAACGATTTTCCTGCAAACTATAAAGTGGAATTTATCAAGTTACACAATAAAGGTTGTTCTTCCGATCCAAATAAGATGCTTTATATCTCGCGATGTATAAGTGAGAACCATAGTGGGGTTGTTAGGAAGTTGGTGGCACCTACTTTTATAAAAGCGTACTTATTTCTAAAATATGTAGTCTTTTGCTCTGATCAAATTATAATTAGTTCATATCGCTTAAAGGTGGCGCTCGGTTTGTCACATACTTAACGGTAGTTGCAGGGGGCTAAGCCGATTAACTTTTCGCTGATTCATGGTAGCTTACGGCACTCACAGTTTTCACGGAAACGGTTACTTCAAACCCTAAATTGATAAACACTTCAAAAGTTACAGGATATTATACTTCAATATTTATAGTTTCTTGTGTTCGGATTTAGAGACACTTTAATTCTTAATTCTCAAACAGTCGCCAACACGCTTCAGGTATCCATCATTTAGCCTATCATTACATATGTTAGACGACGTATCTAGTGTTTCCTATTCTCACCACCATCCAAACAAAACTTCGAGAGAAAGCAGTAGATTCATCACAGATGGAGTCTTTGAGGATGATATCAAAAGTGACTGACATCCTGGTAACGATATTATTGCTTCAATGAACTGCCACTAGTGTGTTCTCCCCGGTTCAACCAAAGGGAAGCCTTTTCTGAGTAGTCCGGCGGTATAGCAAAACTTTGAGTCGTTAGGGACTTCTTGCTTCCGTCTCTGAAGATCGCACTGTAGGAGGAATATATCTAGTAAAGGTACCGCAGACGTCTATATGCCGCAGGAAAAATCCACGGTCAGAGTCGAAACCTGGACCTCCCAAATGTTAGTCTCGCACGACACCACAGAGACATCTATCTAAATTAGACTTCCGTTCCTTTAAATATGTTCTTTGGCGATTATTTTTAGAGTTTACCGATTAGTACAATAATTCGTAGAAATCTGAACATAAAGTAAAAGGGGACAATCTCCTAGCTGCGACAATATGTATTGTTAAAGACTGAGTTTGCAGTATTACGAGATTTGGTATCTTGCCAAACATTCACTGTACATGCTTTTTGTGTGTAGGGTCAGAGTTTTAAATCTGTAGTCACAAAAAGAAAATACGCTACATTTTAGTTTCGCTCTGAGATATGTCCTACTTAATGGCTAGCCTACTTCTTATTAGACACCTTTCAAGTATATAACGGCGTGATTATATCTCCAACGACTCTCCAACAAGAACGTAGAATAAACATAAACAGTCCATCTTTGGTAGGTTGTGATCCAGGAACTTAAAAAAAGAGCTGCTCTGCTCCATTACAGCACATAAGCAGATCACCACCTTATAGCACAAGCAAATGTTATTCTTAGTATTGAATGTCTAATTTATGTAATTTAGACTATCAGCAGGTGTTCTATTATTATTTACAAAGTTAATTATGAAAACCTTATATACGTGAACATTTTGAAAAGCCACACTAAAATTTAACAAAATTACTCAGTACAATATCTATATTAAAATACACATCATAAGGATTTTAATATTCCCCCACGTAGGCAATATCTAACGATGAACAAAATAGGTGAAATAATTCTCAAATGTGCGTGGAGTCCATAGAAATTAAAGTTATCCGACATTAATCCTTCAGGATAATTGAGAATTCCCAACAACCTTATCGAAATAACTCAACCTGATTGATTCGATTTCGGAACCCTTGGATATGAGACAGACACGCTGCCGCTGCTGCACAGAGGCTTGCCGATGGCGATGATAATGGCAAACCTGCTACGGCCCAGTACCTATTCATTCAGGTTTAATTTCTACTGCTTTTTCAAAAATTGTGCTCTCATTGTACTGTTAGCTGGGAAGTTCAATTTTTTCTTCTAATTATTATCAGTGAACATGATCAAAAAGGCCAAATTACCTTTCTTTCAACTATATCTAAATATACTTTATTTCGTACCAATGGTGAATGTTCTCAAGTCCATATGCCTGCTTTCTTTTTAATTATTAATATATGAAAATACTTAAGCCTACTAAAAAGATTTGGTAATCGTAGTAATTGGTGTAATAAGAAACAGTTGAACACTTGGCAGAATTTTTATTAATCCACGTATGTCACAAAAACGCGTGTCTCTGATTTTTAATGCGATGCACAAAGAGCAGAATAATTAAACAGGAGAATCAAAAACCAACTTGTATAGCGCAGTCCCTTGAGAGACTGGGTGGGGGACTAGAATTTTGTGGCGACTGTACTCAGCACGGTGAGGAAGGTATTCACCTTCTTGCTAGGGAAAGGATGCTGAATTTTTCATTTACTTCAAAAAAGCATTATAACACCAAGAGGTTTAAATTCGATAGAACTTTTACAACAAGAAGCGATGCGTTACCTCTTGCATCTACTGCAATATCTGCAGTATCACAGAGCTTCTTGTTCAACATTCGGTTTTCCTATATACGATGAGAAAACCCGTGCTAGATAAAATTTTTCCAAGCTGCTATGCAGAGTGTTGCTCCTCCTTTGTTGGGTTGTGACTGAATTTAGCAAGATATTAAATTGCTTTCGTGAACATTTTTTGACTCCGTTTCCCTTGAATCAAACGGAACTTGGAAACATTGTTTAATAAAGATAAAATATTAGCAAACTCTACGAAATTGCCAAGCGAATATGGCTTAGTTATTGGTTAACAAAAGTGCCACTCGAGTTGCAGTATATTTTGGCAGCTGAAGGCTCTACACCTGAACAAAACGCATTTTACTTTAGTTTTTGCAATACACGAATGAATATGTGATTAAAGGAATGAGGCAGTGAGAGACTGGGAAAATGAGTATGCGAGTCAATGAGAGCGAATGAGAAAGAGGCTATATAGGCAACCACAGTACTATGAGTAAGTTAGTCTACTCAGAAAATGCTTGAGTAAAAATATGAGTATAGGGCAGTTACAGACTAAGTAAATGAGTATTACATTGAATGAGTGTGTCATTGAGAGACATTTAACTAAACTCTGAATATCCATTAGTGAATTAGTAGAGGAGAATTTTTGCGTAAATTACTGAGAATAGATTTAGTGAGTCCTTGAGAGACTGTACAAAAATGAGTGAGTAGGTGATTGAATAAGTATATCGGTGAGAGGCTATTTCATAATATGAAGAGGACTGTGATTGAGTGACGGTAAATAAATGAATAAATGTGAGTGAGTGAATGAGTGAGTAGTTGTATGGCTAAATTAATGGGTATGTGAATCATTAAAACAATGCTACCAAATATATTTTATATATTTGCTCCTGTTTCTTAATCCACAATTTACGTTTTACAGTGCCCCACTTTAATGTACTAGAAGAGCCGATATATTACTAGTTGGTTTATTACCAGTAGGTAACTTGTACTCCAAATACTACACTCCTGGAAATTGAAATAAGAACACCGTGAATTCATTGTCCCAGGAAGGGGAAACTTTATTGGCACATTCCTGGGGTAAAATACATCACATGATCACACTGTCAGAATCATAGGCACAGGGAACAGAGCATGCACAATGTCGGCACTAGTACTGTGTATATCCACCTTTCGCAGCAATGCAAGCTGCTATTCTCGCATGGAGACGATTGTAGAGATGCTGGATGTAGTCCTGTGGAACGGCTTGCCATGCCATTTCCACCTGGCGCCTCAGCTGGACCAGCCTTCGTGCTGGACGTGCAGACCGCGTGAGACGACGTTTCATCCAGTCCCAAACATGCTGAATGGGGGGCAGGTCCGGAGATCTTGCTGGCCAGGGTAGTTGACTTACACCTTCTAGAGCACGTTGGGTGGCACGGGATACATGCGGACGTGCATTGTCCTGTTGGAACAGAAAGTTCCCTTGCCGGTCTAGGAATGGTAGAACAATGGGTTCGATGACGATTTGGAAGTACCGTAAACTATTCAGTGTCCCCTTGACGATCACCAGAGGTGTACGGCCAGTGTAGGAGATCGCTCCCCACACCATGATGCCGGGTGTTGGCCCTGTGTGCCTCGGTCGTATGTAGTCCTGATTGTAGCGCTCAACTGCACGGCGCCAAACACACATACGACCATCATTGCCACCAAGGCAGAAGTGACTCTCATCGCTGAAGACGACACGTCTCCATTTGTCCCTCCATTCACGCCTGTCGCGACACCACTGGGAGCGGGCTGCACGATGTTGGGGCGTGAGCGTAAGACGGCCTAACGGTGTGCGGGACCGTAGCCCAGCTTCATGGAGACGGTTGCGAATGGTCCCCGCCGATACCCCAGGAGCAACAGTGTCTCTAATTTGCTGGGAAGTGGCGGTGCGGTCCCCTACGGCACTATGTAGTATCCGACGGTCTTGGGATGCATCCGTGCGTCGCTGCGGTCCAGTTCCAGCTCAACGGGCACGTGCACCTTCCGCCGACCACTGGCGACAACATCGATGTACTGTGGAGACCTCACGCCCCACGTGTTGAGCAATTCGGCGGTACGTCCACCCGGCCTCCCGCATGCCCACTATACGCCCTCGCTCAAAGTCCGTCAACTGCACATAGGGTTCACATCCACGCTGTCGTGGCATGCTACCAATGTTAAAGACTGCGATGGAGCTCCGTATGCCACGGCAAACTGGCTGACACTGACGGCGGCGGTGCCCAAACGCTGCACAGCTAGCGCCATTCGACGGCCAACACCGCGGTTCCTGGTGTGTCCGCTGTGCCGTGCGTGTGATCATTGCTTGTACAGCCCTCTTGCAGTGTCCGGAGCAAGTATGGTGGGTCTGACACACCGGTGTCAATGTGTTCCTATTTCCATTTCCAGGAGTGTATTACTTTATAGGAGTATCCATACAACGCCTACATAGTTTGATGTTTTCTATGCCAAACGTAATGGTGTGGAGTACCACAATGTTACTAAGCAGTACATAAAAGAAGCTGGTCCTTAATTCCACAGAGCTATACTGATTTACTCGGGTCTCACAAACTACGAAGCTTGAAGGTTTATTTGTGCTTTCTTAAAGGGGACTTGCTGTGCATCTGATTTATATCGCAACCTTGTACTTGTTTAAGGCCTTTTGAATTTCCTACCTTATTCTCTTGATAGATATGGATTATGTAATGACTGATTTAGGAGTGAACATTTTCTCCTTCCATCTAAGTGTATAAGATAAAACAGTGCCTGGCATGAAAGTTCGAAAGTTAAATTTTAAAGCAGATTTTAATGCATTCTTCAGATAAAGAGTACGAGTAGTGATAATATGAAAGTTGACACAGTAAGCAACTCTTTAAAACTATGCATGCATATTAATCAGAGAACTGTGACAGCTGTGTACCCCAAGTGCTGGTTGTTATCAATGGGAATCCCTGTTGACGGACATATTTGTACAACTAGGAATCAATATTCGCTTGAAATTAACTTTCAGTAAGTTAAAGCTATGCCACAAATAACAGTGGAAAAAGAGAATGTTACTCGAATGCTACATTTTAAAAATAAGCTCATAATTTCGCAGTAGGTACTGCAGCAATTAAACTGTGCCATATCTTTCATATTCGACAGCTAATTTGTTTTCCATTTCTGTGAATTTTTGAAAATATTTACATTCTCATATTTTTTTTTTATTTTTTACAAAGCAAAAACCTGTGGAATTCTGTTATTACGATGTGATGGCTGGAATAATATATTATTCCAAAGGAATATAATTGCATTATTAAGTGAACAGTTTTGAGAATGAACCTCTCTGGCACATACAAAGAGCAGTGGCGGCTGCTGTGAGCACGTAAACCGACTAATTTTCAACAAATTAAGGATTTAGTGGTTGTATTTTCCTTGAGTGCTGTTAAAGAGAATATATATGTTGTACTTTCAAATCTACTGCGTGTGTAACTATCGCGTTATGTCTCTAAATTGGATGAAACGTGACAACAGGGACGCTAGCACATCTTGATTTGTACGGATTTAAAAGATATTTCGTTAATACGGAAATGGAATGACGATATTAGCTCATGGGTCAAACTAAAAAATGAGTGGTTCACACTTACAACCGTGCACTAGCGTGCGACGGATTCCATATGCCTCGTTTCCAGAGTATTACTATCATTTGATGTCAATGACACTTTCCACACACTGTTTATACTGTCAACATAACCTAGTTTACACGTTACTTCCTTTTAGCCATAAGGCGCTCTGCTTAAACTTTATTCGTCTTCCAATCGGATATAGTGTTACTTTATGTCCACAGATTGCATATTTATGTATCCTACGCCCACATTTATTTAGGGAATTTCATCACAGACTTGATCTTCTGTGTAACCTTATCGTCCATTATATTACATGATTACTGCAGTAGCATTGCTTATGGAACACGTCCCTCACTAAGTAAAATCCACCCGTCATATTCCTTATATTACTTATAGTTCAGTGAATTTCTTTCATCTGATTGTGATAATGCTCCTCTTACGTTCCTGATCGTTATTTTTATTATTATCGAAGTATTTCTATTTGCCATATTTCCTTCATACAATGAAGTAAAGTTTTTCGGAAGGTACTAAGCGGATGATAGACCTGGCGTTGGCTGCACCATTTGTTGACTCTGACTCAGGTACAGATATAGGCATATGCTCTGATGGTTCTTAGGACCCTCAAAACAATATAGCCTATTATATATTTCTGAAGCTGAAATTGCAGAACTGGAAAAGAATGTTCATGTAACATTTGAAAGCAACAATTAAGGTGATTCAGCAAACTGAACCATGTCATAGAATGTGTGCAATGTTTAACTTCAATATATATACTCGAACGCGCGGAACTGCATGAAAACTTGCTTAAACATTATTAAGTCAACGGTGGTCTGTTCATTTCAGGCCAAATTCTGCATTTGTCTTCTAGGGTCATTTGACGGTAGCATGCGGCCCGGGTTCGATCCCAGGCGACCGCAAAGTGAGATTTGTGGCGGACAACACGGCGTTGGGGCGGGTTTTCTCCGGGACCTCCGGTTTCCCCCGCCATCTCATTCCACCGGTGCTCCATCTTCATCTCGTGTACTATCAGTGTCACCACCTGCGGTGCCGTATGTAGTAATAGTAAAAGCGGGCGTTAAACACTACACTACACATATACTACGGTGGCATGTTATAGTTGCACTAACCAGTGCTAGGATTACGTGAATGGTATAGCTGCAGTACGTATGTGTCTCTATGAATGTTCGCGTACGAGTTATCATGTAACCTGTGTGCGGTGATATCATGAAGAGCATATATCCTACGAATGTGGTACAGATATTAGAGACAAGTTTGCCACGTGCTCAATATGGAAATGACATCGGGTCGACGATATAGATTGCACGGATATATTATGTTGCGTAATAATTCAGAAATGTAATGAGTATGACAATGAACTACTCGACGTTATGCTGGATAGATATAATGATTTTTAAGGACAAGAAAAACCTAAACCTGAAGATGGCTGTTAAGGCAGTATATGACGTTCATCTCCGGAGCAACAATAACATCAAGTCGAAGTGAGTAGGAGCTCATTCCACCCAGAACTTCTAGGCCAAGATGTTAGCAGATATTGAATACAGCGTACTAGAAATCATTTATGTAGACTATCGTAATTGAGACTTCAATTGCTGTAGCAAACAGATGTGGCGTTATAAGCTCATTAAGGGTAAATTAAATTGCACATTAATTCTAAATTTTATATCTAGCAAATAGCGAGCAGGGGCTGGCTTCAAAGGAAACAGACTGTCATAATTACAAACTATATAAGAGTATGTATCTACATTTCACTATTGGCATCTGAAAATTCGGATACTAGAAGCAGACTAAAATAATTGGCTTGGACAATTTCAAAGCTTGGATTTCCTTTATCAACTATCTTAAACCTAAATGCGACATTTCATCCAGACATATTACTAGATTTGTCAAACACATGGACATAGAAGACGATACTAATGCATGTCGGAATGCACAACGGTTATTAAATGAAGTCAACAGGATAGAGTGTAGAGAATAGTCATATTTGGAACACTGACGAGACTCAATTCCATTACGAAATGTCTCACAGAGGAGAGAAGACTACAGTTGTATGTACATAGCTCTACCCACAGCTACACAATTGATGTGGCTTTGTCAATGACAGGCAGACTAGCAAACAAGTGGTACATCTGTTTTCGAAGGATACAAAATACTTCCGGCCCATTTATATCAATGAAACCTGAAACAATCTGTCCATGGTCACGTGGATGCAAGCAATGGTGAAAAAATTACTAAAGAACACATGAAGCTTTTCTAACTTCAGTGCTTTGCTAAGCTATAACAAGTGAAAAGAGCTTTTTTTGTGTGATTTCTGGTCAGGTTGTACAGATCATATCCTTCTATGTCACGTTCAAGTGCAATGATTTTGTCCTTGAATGCCACCAGGTCAGCAACCAATTGGAGTCATATGGTGTTGTTCTACTGAACTCTCCTTAAGTGGGCTGTGATGGCCACAAAGTGAATGAATTTCTAATAAATGATATTTGCGCTAAGACAAAAATTAAAATTTTCTAAAAGGTTACCCTAGAGCTGGGTAGGAACACAACCGTTAAAACCCCATATTTTTTAGCTCAGGTAGTTTTCATAATACAAATAAATAAATTACCGATATATTATAATGGCGCATCCCTCGTAAGCACTATAATGACCATCATTATTAGTTCGTATGTGTGTGGTAAATTTATATATATATATAAACTTAAAACTGAAATGTAAACTATTGGCATGATGTGCTGAGAGAATTACTTCGTACAAACCAAGCTATTTTTTAAATCCTAGAGGGAACAAATAGTTCACTTCCTGTTCGTCTGTAAAATTCTGTATCTGCGGAACATGGGGCGTCACATGATATGTGTATGGTTGCTTTGTAATCGGGTTTTCTGTTCCATAGAGAGTTCAATCAGGATTATCCAGTTATTATTCCGTTAGAAAACCAGGAAAGAGTGTATCAGCTGATCAGCTTGCAACGGAAGCGGGACACGAGTTAATCCGCCTACATCTTTACCACTACCAATATGCAATTGAGATAGCTAAAATAAAACGGGACGTTGCAAACAGAAATAACACTGTTAAGGTAACTGATGTCGAACGACTTGTTCACGAAGCAATTGACAAGAAGCACAAGACTGGCAAGACTGCCTTAAGACATGCAACAAAAGATTACAATAGTACGACTTTAGTAAAGAAATGTCACGAAACGAGATTTTGGAGTTTATAACCATACATTTGTAAAACTGAGACGAGGAACACATCGCCAATGACGAATTATCTCTTGAGTAAATTCTATTCAAAGGCATACGGATGAGCCACTGACAGTACAATTTGCTTAGAACAGGCAATTCATAAACTATAAAATGACAACGTTTTATATATAAGTATATATATATATATATATATATATATATATATATCGTATACGAATAAGCTTGTACCAATTTTGATTTTAACAACTGCATTATTATGGAAATTTAAACAATTCAGTTTGGGTTCCCTTACGTCTTGCGCCAAGACATTTGCATGCTCTAGGATAATGTTCGAGAGAGAGAGAGAGAGAGAGAGAGAGAGAGAGAGAGAGAGAGGGAAATATCGAAAGAGTGGGGGTAAGGAGCTGGCAACGCTGAGCACACAAATGCATCTCATTCACTGTGAACCAGAACTCTTCCCATTTGAAAAACATAGTACATGCAAGTTTTGAAAACAGATATTCTCTTTGTTGAAGATATTGCCACCGAATGTAATAAAACATTTCCAACCTTCTGACGTTTAATTTTTTGGCAGTATAGACCCAGTATAAGAAAAATGGCTGATTTTGTAATATTACAATATGTCAAAACACAAATGAAAATACATGAGCGTTAGTTTATAATTAAACCTCACTGAAAGATTTACAGTTTGCTGCACCAAAGTATAAGCTAATGTTACAATAAACTTTACGAAACGCGGGTTGTGACATTGACATACATCGTACTTATTATCATTTCAGATACAATTAGTTTGTCTTATGATATTGGACTGCATGGATGCAAATGTGATTAAAAATGTGATAACGTGGTTTAGTGAGGTATGCATATTGTTCTGTTCCATTTTGTTTTAACCACTTCATCGAAATCCTACATCTGCACTTTGAGGACAAATATAAACACTATAAGTGTTTTTATAGGTACTTTATGGAGAGGTATTCTTTCACTTTTGATTGACAATATAATGATACACTGACGTTATTGAATTATGTATAATTTCCATCTTACGGTATTTATATCCTGTTATTTATTTTCTCTCTATTAAAGTTTCACTTAAGATAGAATGCAACGTTTTGCATAGAAACTAAGCAGACCACTATATTGTTTGGATTTGTTGTTATTCTAAGTATAATTTCATGCGATTCCGAGTGTTCGATGTTACAGGTGTACCTTGACAGAAACTGATTGGTACAAAGTGGAGCGTAGCATGCGATAATCAGTTTTGGTCTGTAGAGGTGATAGACGTTCTGTAACAAAGGCACTTGACAATTGAAAGTAGTTTGAAAGGCGATATGGATGGAATTTCTGCTTAGCTTGTTAAAACCTGTAAGATCGATGATAAACAAACGAATATCCACTTGTTTTTATGTACCAAACAGGTAAAAATAAGTCATTCTGTTATCATACATGCACCACGTCGAATGCAATAATAGGGCTGAAATTATTTATTTCCAGAGCCCGGATTTGTATGCAAGAACAAGTGCCAAACTATGCCTGCAAATATGCACAAAAAACTCGTAAAATATGTATAGCAAATTAAAAATGGTATGCTTATGGAAGTTCACCATTTAAACATTGTTTAAAGTTATAATTATTATTTATGAATTATTTAATTATGTATGTTGTTAATAATGATTGCTAATTAACTATTTATTATTTAGGTTATTAATTATTATTGATTAATTAACAATAAATGTTAGTTCTTACACTTTATTATTACCATTTATTTGTATTGCGTTATTTAAATCTTAAGAAAGAATGAAAGAATACGTTCTATTAGCCCTTTGTCCAATACTGCTGTTGCAATATACGGGAAATGTCATCCTTAGTAAAACTTCTTCGTTTGTCACTAAAGAAAGTTTTGTAGAGTGAAAAAGTTCTATCTACGTCACAAAATGTCACTGGTGCATGAGAAAAACTCCAAATCTCTTCTTTAGCAAACAAACACATTTGGCGGATGTAATCTTACGTCATACCTCATACAACGAAATCGGACAACTACAGTCACTAGTCGTTATTTCAATAAAATAAAGGAAACTATTGTATGTGTGGGCCAAATAGAACTTTTATTTAGGCTAGAAATAGAAAAAATATAGGATCAACTGTTAAATTTTAATAAATATGTATGCAAAACCAGTTTTACAAAATATACAATTATGTGCATTTTAAAACTGCAGTAGTGACCTGTTAAGGGTGATAATGGTAAAGAATACTGCTAATGTATGCATTTAGGCTTTTCAAAACTCTTTGCGTTTTGAATACAAATCCGAACTCTGTCTATTGCTATACTGCGAATAAATCTTTGATTGACTCCCTCGGCGTGGAACGCAGTAACTACTGCTGAAATAAGAGAGAAGTTGGCAAAGGTGTAAAAATACAAGAGAACAGACTCTCAGAGAGACAGTGTTGAAATTATAAAGGTTTATCTGACCTAGCATGCAGGTGGCACTAAAAATGCGAGTAAAAGCACTTGTAATTATCAGTAATAGACTATAAATACAGAACTGTGAATAAAAATGACTCAGTAACAGAACTGTTAGTAAAAATAGCCCTCAATGCCCCACGTAAAGGTATCCTTAACGCGGATATCATAATGATTCACACTTTTTCTTCCTCAGGTTTGTAACTTAATACTCACGTCCTCAAAAACATTGCTGTAGGGACGAAAAAAATATTAGTATATCCGATCCACAAGCTCATAGGCACAGTCATAGACCAAGCCCAGTTACCGAACAAAGGCATGGTTATTACTAGAAGCAGATTCGTAGGGAAAATACCTTTAGTGTTAGTAGAGGGTGAGAAACAACAGCTTATGTTCCTCTAATCGTGTTTTGAGATATTTGGAATTTTTATTTTACTTATTTCGTGTTTTTAATCTACAGCTGCCTATTTTAATTGTGAATGTCAAGCTCTTTTCCTTTTCCCAACTGAATAAAAGTTTTTTCCAATTTACTATAAAGGTTAAAATAAGTTCAGAGAAAATTAGATATTACAGATCACTTGGATGTTATTTATATTGAAACATAACCAGTTTGTTTTGTATTGTAATGTTTGCTGTCTGCTAAGGATTCGGCATTTCCCTTGAAAAGTAGTTTCTCCAGTATCAGGATGTATCGCGGGGAATACATTTTGACGAATTGTGATAGTCAGTTTCTGTTACGTGAAGCAACATAACATTAATTAGTTACGGTGGCAAAATCCAATTAACCAGCGGAAAGTAAGTTTTATAGATGCGTTAGGGAATATGCTTTCCGTGTATTCTCAACTGATGGGAAACCTCTATAGCATAAAATTTCGAATCTCTTACAGGATGAGTTACCTGGATAAGGTTTTTTCCGGGGGTTTCCCTTATCCTGGGTAACTCTGAGCTTCACGGACTCCGGACTCATATAAGCATCATTTCACCCGTGTCATTCATCGATATGAAGGACGTAAATTGAAAAGAAGAAAGGTCCCAAAAGAGAATGAAGCTTGCAGGCCACTCAAAAGTATAAACGAAACCTGTCAATTAGTTTGGTTTCTAAGGTACGTACGAAATAATTTGGAAGCTTTCGGGTGTTTTATTTTCTATTTTATTTTAAGTTCGCTCCTCCTTTAACATCTCTGAACCCATCATTGGTTTTTTATCTGTTGAAGAATGGCTAATCCAATGACGTTTACTCCTTTATTGTTGCGCTACCTCTGGTATTATAAAATATTTGGGTTCGTTATTTCTTGCTGTTATTACACAAAATTCACACTCATACGACTACACATATACTCGTACTCTGATACTCTACGGAGGACAAGAAATAATCTTGGCTACAGAAAGAGTCAATCAAATATCAGCTAAAGGCTGGCATGCTAATCACATGAAGAGGTCCTTTAAACTTTTTATGCTGATAGCCAGCATGATCTGAACCAGCTGCCTTCTCTTACCTCCATTTATATGGAATAACGTTTCATAAATATGATGCGAACTGTTTCATATCTCTCTTTTTGAGACGGTTGTACTTAATATGTACTTAACTGGAAGTATAGCTTTGGCCTTCTTCCCGTCTCCTCTATTACGTCTTACCCTCTATTTACCTTTTGAGTAATAAAATATGATATTCAAATTCGTTTCTAGTTATTTGGTAACTACTATTAGGCTTGCATTTGTGCAGTTTACCTTAAGGTTTTTATCACAATCCTTCAAACTGACGAATCACCTTCATTACTTATGTGATGTTTTTATGGAGCAACTTTCACTCATACTATATAAAATGAAGCTGCAATTATTTCATCAAACATTAGTTATGCTCCTTCAAATGTTTCTTGTTAATCACCTATGCCAGACATATTGTAGGATTTGTTCAATTTTGAGCGATTTTTGGCGCTTGTCATAACAGGTTGAATTTCAAATGCTTTCCTCTTAATTCTTGATGTGGTTTGTGGCAATGCATATCATTAGCTTTATTTTATTTAAATATGACATCTGCATGCTACACTTCTTTGCTATCATACTTAATACGTGTACTACCTAGCAGGATCCGCGGTAGCGACTGCTGTCTGTATTGAGAGTTCGCGTGTTTGATTCCCATGGTCGAATTTCCTTTTGTATCGGTCTTTTCGCAGGATTTCCCTGGTCCCTAGGGAAGGATAATTACATTCCTCAAATTTCCTATCCATCCATTTCGCATCACTTAATATTTCATGCTGGTTTTTATATCTTGTGGGCTCCAAATTTAGGTGGTAGTTTTGGCGTGCATGGTAGGTGCATTACTTTCTTCAAATCCTCGTCTA
This sequence comes from Mantis religiosa, assembly GCA_030765055.1. Taxonomy (NCBI): domain Eukaryota; kingdom Metazoa; phylum Arthropoda; class Insecta; order Mantodea; family Mantidae; genus Mantis; species Mantis religiosa. Next base: position 126,934,485 of record CM060950.1, read on the forward strand.
CCAAATTGAGGGAGATCTCTATTTCTCAGGCTCCTAAGATATGTTTAAGCCCGCAGGATTGAACCTTTGTACGAGCCGCCACCGGGTTGTTCAAATCTGTAATTGTTATAGAACTTGCCCTCTGCTGTCGTCTGTCCTCTGTCCAGGATATCTAGGCTGCACGGTGGCTAAGTGGCCAGAACGCTTGGCTCTCACCAAGGTGGCCCGGGTTCGATCTGAGGCAACCACAAAGTGAGATTTGTGGTGGAAAACACGGTGCTGAGGCGGGATTCCTCCGGGATCTGCGGGTTCCCGCGCCATCTCATTCCGCTGGTGCTGCATCTTCATCTTATGTATCATCAGTGTAACCACCTGCGGTGCCGTATGTAGTAAAAGTGGGCGTTAAACACTACAGATTTCATTTCCGGGATATTTAATATTCGCTCATCCCACTCCTCCCTCCCAGAGAGCGCCCTCCCTGAGAGCGCCCTGTCAGGGGCATAGACACATGGTTTGAGGTGCTATATCTCCGCCAAACCTATTCGTAAATATCCCAAGAGCATGGGGCCATTCATATGGGATCATATCGTCATAACATGTATATTACCATGTACAGCTCGTTCTAGTATGGCCTCTCAAATATTATGGAACAGGTAACCTAAAATGAGTTGACTAAGATCATCAGTGTATTCATGCTTTTCACTCTTTAGATTGTTTTGATACACATAAACATCAATTGACACTGCTTTTGCACTAAAGTATTCTGGTACATTTTAGGTTACATGACATACAATGTATGTGCTCGTACACATTAATTTCCTATAATTTTCAGCTTTTCAACTTAACATACTACAAAATATCTTATATTTGTATATTGATTTAGGGTGAAGAGAATATTTTGGTGCGCAAAATTCATATTATCCTTTAATAAACATCAGAGGATCTAATCATTGAGTTAAAACTAATGATTTAAAATTTTATTTAGTAATCCTTTTAGTTGCTTTAAGTTTAGTTATATTTATTATTTATTAAATTATATTTATTTTTCATTTGTGATGCGGAGATAGCTCATTCAATGTCGCCCATAAAACAAAATTTTATATATGGAAACTTTGTCTAATTTTCTCAAAACTGTATACTAGTTTTTGGGATAAGACCACTTACAATCCGACACATATTAATATGCTTATAGATAAAATTTATGAATATTACTTTTAAAAAATAAAGCAAAACCCCTAATTCTTATTAAAATTAATATTAATTACTTCAAAACCAATAATGTTCATTTGATTTTGCTGTATAACCGCGGAATTTTTGTGAATTTGAATTTCATAAAAAAATTAAATTTATATAAATATTTTATAATTTCATCTTAACGTTTTAGGAAAAACTTTTCTTTACTTCTATTACACTAATTTATCAGAAGTTGCACACGTTGAAGATATCACAATTATAGAAACACCGTATTATTCAAATTGTAGAAAAATAAAACTGTCACATAATATTTGTGTGATGTTCAGGTTGAGTAAGAAAAAAGACTTAAGTTTGAATTATTTTTGTAACAATGTATCCTTAGTGCCCTCAGTATCCTCAGTGTAACAAAAATAATATCCAAGTCTTCTAAGCTCAATTTTCTCTGAGATTCATCTAAAAATTACAACAATAATGGTTATGAACCATTTCAGTTTTTCAGTCTTCTGGCTCTACTCATTCAAACCTTAACCTACACACGGCTAGTGTGGAAGAAATGATTATTTCCCTGTTTATGAACTACTTTGCATGAAAAATTATTAATATATATATAAGTTTAGAAATAATCAAGATAGATTAAAAAGCATTGGAAGTCAGCAGAGGTCATTGGACTACTTGTTCTTGGACACTTAACTGTCCACGTGTTGAATCCAATGACATCTGTTTTTATGAGAGAAAAATAAATAACATTCCATTGAGGACAAAGATTCAAAATATTTTTTGCCACAGGACTTTCTGTTTTAAAGATATGACGAAATTTCCGGTGACATATAGACGTTTACGCAACATTACAACAGGAAGTATGTGTTTCATTTCTCACCTAACTTTAGGAGAAAGGAAATGCATAATCACGATATTATTTTTCAATTAGTTTTCATTAATAAATATTGAAATATTTACACTCAAACTCTGCATATAATTACTCCACAAAAGTCACATTTTTGCTGGGACACCTTCTTAAACATCTGCATTTCCATTGAATCAATTATTTATTGGTCTGACCCATGATTAAAACAAAACATATAGCAATTATATTTGTAATTACAGCAGTAGACATATGCAAGTGGCCATTCAAAGTTACAATCACAAAGAAAAAAAATGTAAAATGTTTACGCTTCAGCCTGCATGCGCTTAATATAACATTCATAATAACGCTTTGTTGTCATATATGACTTGTATAGTTTCATTAATTACAGCTGCCGTTTTGTTTTACTTTAAAATGCAGCCATTATTTCATATTATATTCTCTATAGACATGTTGTGCTCACGTTTTGTACATTGGTCATTGTTTTCGTCGGCACGAATAAACGTTTTATAACAGGTCAAGTTTGTTTATTTTTTTTAGTTTTTTGTGTGAAAATATAACGAGCACAGTTAAAATTATTCTAAATACTCTCCTACAGATCAAGTTATTTTATATTTTGTTCTTCATCTGCACTAATCTAAAAAGCACTAAGTTAAATCTTAATGTAATGTTCCCCGACAGGTCAAGTTAGTTTATATTTTGTTGGTAATTTGCACTAATCTAAAAATCACTAATTTAAATCTTCAACAGATCAAGTTAATTTATATTTTGTTCGTAGTCAGTGTTAAAATAAAATACAAGGGGGTTAAAGTTATAGTAGATTTTCTTTTACAGCACAGGTTAGTTTATATTTTACTCGTTTGTGTTAAACTGCTGGACACGCTATTTAAATTTAGAGTAAATGCTCTTTGACAGGCCAGCCTTCTTTATTTTTTGTTTTGTGAAGACTTACACTAAATCCACTTCCACAGTTCAAGTAAGTTAATTCCTTGTCCTGTTAAATCTTAGAGTAAGTCTATTTCGACAGATCAAGTTACCTTATATTTTGTTCTGTTTAAACTTGTGGTAGTCCACTTCCACAGATCGAATTACTTTATATTTTGTTCGTTGTCTGTACAAAATGAAGCGCATGGACTTATTAAATATTAAGTACTTAGTATTAAATAATTTATAGTAAGTTCTCTTTGAAAACAATGAAAGAAGGATGGTAAACTTATTGCTAAGAGGAAATTGCATTGACAGAAACATTTATGATAAAGTCATTGCTAGGGGATACTCTGAAAGAGATTGCAAATTGGAAAAGGGTATGAGCAGAAAAGCATACCATTTGATAAGTAATAATGAAACCACAAGAAAGCAGAACATCATGGAAGAAAAGGAATTAACACTGAAGGCCTTGCATTTCTGCAGAAAACTTTGACTGAATTACAATCAGAAGATATTTTTGTTGTACTTCCACCTGCAATAATCATTATATAATGACGGTAATCCTGAATAGCCTTTAGCGTGCTTGATATACTGAGAAACTACTATAAGAAGGTATATAACTAATTGCAGGGTCTTGGCTAATGCAATGAAAATATATTAATACATATAACTTCATCCTTTGTGTTTGTAAAATCTTTAAGTGTAGATATAGGTCCAAAATGAGGGAAAATATTATATTTATCCAAAATCATAGAGTTCTTTAGCTAAACCCCTCAACTGATTCAAGATATTTCACAATAATTGCCTGTAAGTTGCATTATTATGTTTTCTGGACTTCATGTTTGCATGGTGCGGAGTTCTGAATTATTATACAAACCAACCTGTGATTGCTGAAGATAAGAAATATTTTCTCAAAAACATATTATTGTGTTATAGAGAATGAACTTTAATTTTTCACAAGAGATGGAACTTTAATTTTTCACACAATTTCTAGCTATTTTATGCGGAAAACGTCTGCAGAAGCGTTCTCAAATCATTATACAGGTTTTATGAAAACAACCAAGATTAGGAGTATTAGTTTTTAAAAATTAGCCCTTATTTTGTAAATGCAAATGTTATATATTTACATATAAAACAGCATTTCTGTATAGGATATTACGTTACTAAGTGACAAAGAAGTATGAAAGTATTTTCTCAGACTCAGTAAAGTCCCGCAAAAATGAGAAACACTTGCTGAAGTTTAAGCCCATCAATTAGTAAAGATAATAAATGAAGGCATATTGGATGGTAAACTTAGCAAGCCAAAACGAGACGAAACATTTATCTCTAAACATAACATAAAACATATCGAGGGGAGACCCATTGGATTCCTTTTTGAAAACTGTTGAGTTTGGTAATGTTCATCCTATATCTCCCTTAAAGTAGTGGGTCTTCTAATGAGTTTACTTCATTGTAAAGGAAGCATGTGCATGGTTGTACTCCGTCTCTCACTTCCCTCTCAGGTGTGCGCAGATGCCCGCTAGTGGTGATTTATCTTGTGGTAAACAGCGAAGCACCCCAAACCAACCAAATCCCCTTGTTAGCACCAAGTCTGTGAGCCAGTACTTCTCTTGCCTCTGCCACTAAATTCCCTAGTCACAATTTCAGTTTTTGCAGCATTTCGTAATTAATTACTGCCACATACAAATGCAGAAATGAAATGAGAGCGGCTCTTCATGGAGTTTATCCACTACTCAAAACGATTCGCAACTTCATGGAAGCTTTAAATAATCTGTGGGTAAGGGATGTGGGTATTTCACTCTGTAGCTTGTAGGGCCACATTTTATTTAGTGGAAGGTTGCTTTTGTGCGTCCACAAAGCCCATTTATGGGTTTTCTTTATTAAAAAAAATCTACGATTGCTTTTTGATGAGCAATTTGTTTGTGTATCCATGCTGCGCGTTGATCTCCTGTGTGTGGAATAAATCCTGATTAAACATATGATATTATTTTTATTAACAGAGGTTTTTATAGTAGCAAAGATACAATTCCGAAACTGATATACCTCTACTTGTCGAACGAAATGGCACCGCATAACATGCCGTCATATTAGGTAGCCTCTGTGTTCGATTCCCGATGCTAGATACTCGGACCGAGGGTAATCGTGGTTTCCTTTGCTTGCCAAGCCGAATGCTAAACTGATTTTACCTCGAGCGTTTAGACTTCTCAACTCTTACCAAGGCGATTCGGGTTTGATCCCAGGCGACGGAAAACTGAGACTTGTAGTAGAGAACACGGCGCTGGGGCGGGTTTTCTCCGGGATATTCGGTTTCCCCCGCCATCTCATTCCACCTTTTCTCCATCTTAATTTCATTCATCATCAGTGTCACCGCCTGCTTTGCCGCATGTAGTAGAAGCGGGTGTTAAATCCTACACTTTCTTCTTCTTCTTCTTTTAATCTGTCGCCCACCTGCTACAGCCTTAAGTCTCTTGCAGTTGCAGCATCTCGTCCATATCTCTTGGAGTTGATAAGCATAAATGATCCGCTTTGGGCCCAAGTAAGAAGAGTTCCACCCGCTTTTTGGATATTCATTTATTCCTCTACATAAAAGGAAATGAATACTGTAGAAAATGATGCAAAGAATGGTGTATTTCGTTTACATCATAACTCATCTAACCCAACTCATAGAATTGCCTGTTTCACCAGAGAAAATATGCAATGTATATTTTCCCATTTATACTTTATAATAGAAGTCCTTTCATTCCTTTATATCCACTTAGCATCTTATATATGACTTGAGCGCTCATTATACACTGTTCAATTGAAAAGATTATATAAGTAAATTTAAGCAAAATTGATAACGTTGCTCTTATTGGAGTTTGTATAAGTGGTTGATAGTGCGAGCAATTAAATTTGGATTAGCTAACTTGAACCATAAAATATCTTTTTCTCTATTTTTATCAATAACAAACCTCTTTCCGATATGTCCCTCTACATTAAAGTAACTTCAGCGTTTGGAAAGTATGAAGTCAACGGTTTTCTCTTTTGCAAATTATGGTTCATATGATTAAAATTCCGCTTTTGAAACCAAATGCTCGTAATATTTACATTCATGTAGGTAAGTCATTGTCAGAAAGTAATTGTCACGGCTGAATTATTATAATAACAATAACGGCGTCATTAAGCAATTTGCTACTCAAGTTGATGCAAATAAAATGAGTGGAACAAAGGAGTTCCACGTTGACGCTACAGTTTGTAACGAATAATATGGGTAGCTCAGGGTTCAGCAATGAGGTTCTCTCAGGGTATACCTGGGTATGTATGAGTAAGGATGGTTCTAATGACACTGGAATGCCCGTTTTAAACTGGTTTAATGACTGCTTCTTTTTATCATATATGTCACTGTTTAGAGTTACTGAAGGTGGAATGCTTATTACTCCATAATACTCAATGCGTTACGTATGAACCGACAAATCTTCCCTCAGGTTCTAATCTGCCTTCGACCAAGACAGAGAAACTTCTTACTCGGCCACTAGCCGCGGACCGTCTGACCTCACACTATACACAGCTGCCTGTGTGTGTGTAACTTTCACGTTCTCGAAGCTCTTTATTCACACCCAAACTCCTTTGTGACTATTTTGTCCATTGTGATTATTAGGCTCGGCCATGTCATTATTAAGGGTCCGAAGAATTCTTTTAAAACGGAGTCAAGTGTTACCCTTAGAATTCTGTTTCTCCCGTGTCTTTTTTTACACAATTCAACTCAACTGCCCGTGCACGCGTTTCACAAACATACAAGGTTCCTTTGTAATCCATTACGATTCTTTACTCATTGCAATCCTTTAATTTCGGTATCAAAGTCTTCGCTATCCTTTGCTCAGACCTTCTGGAAACTTGTCTGTTCCCTGGTCGCTAGAACTAATTTGTACATCGTAACTGATGATTATATTGCATAATAACATGTGTGCACATATATAATATGTGTGTTAATAATATTGATATATGGAAAGGGCAGCGCTTGTTTTTTATCAGGTAGAGAAATTCATGGACAAGATGGAAGGCGACTATCAAGAACAAAGATGGACTGCATGGTTTTTGTGGAAGGAAGGAGTCGAAGTAGCAGATACTCACAAACGTTTAAACGCGGTTTGTGGCCAAGATTCCCTTTGACAAACGGGAATTGCAGGCAAGGCTCGGCCGCGCAACCGGGCACACATCCACTGGACGCAGGATGCAACAAAGGCGAAAGGAAAAGTGGTCTAAAGGAATGCTCCTCCAGCACGACAATGTGCGGCCGCGCACCATCAGTATGACGACTGCAAACTTGTAATCACTGGGGTTCATTGTTGTGTTCTATTCGAGGGAACAACGAAGAATTGTAGGCAGGTGTCTATGAGTGGGTGTGTAGTTACGTGTTCCGTGACGTAATAATGAAGTTGCCAGGAAGGTGGCAGCAATCTGTTGACGTCAATGCAGAGTATATCGAGAGAACCCCTGTACATTAATGTTCATTAATAAATAAGGTACAGAAACTACTACTGCAAATCATTTCCGAACGTCCCTTGTATACATTTGCCACCTTCTATGCCTCTTTCTTACCTTTCGGGCGTCATCATCAGTTTCCAGCATATCGCAATAGAAGTCCCTGCTGCGACAATGGAGCAGGCCATCGAAATCGCAACCCAGTATCATTCGAACAACACAGTATGCAATTTATTTTCGAAGACTCAAGCGAACGCTCCTAAAGAACAATTTTTATGGCAACTGCAGCATTTACACAATTAATGTGCTTGTAGCTGTTAGTGTAATATGCCATTGTCAAGTGTCATGAATTCTAAGACTCGGACAGCATACCAACAGGCATCAAAAATAATATTCTAAATCTTCTATTTTTATTACAAATTGTTCTTTTGCTCATGTCCTGTATAGACTGGTGTTGCAGCGGAACCATTACACTGAAATATTGCATGTAACCATGGATCTTCAGGATTCCAAGCTGTTACTCTAACCAACTTAGTCTGTACTGGTACATCGCCATGGTAGCTCAGTTGGTTACACCAACAGTACGGAAATTCGAAGATCTGTGCTTCAAACCAGGTTATGATTTACAGTGTTTCAATCTAATTTCACTTTATTCCCTTTTCGAAACACAAATTGAATTCATACCAAATTACATGAATGTTCCTACTGTGGACAAAGTTGTAATGCGTTCCTTAATCTGGTGCCTTCGAAATTGGTGAGTTCATGTTCAATTGGATTTCAGTTAGATCAATTACCAGCTTCGTTGAGCCAGACATGATTACATAATTTTGTAATCACGATCCATGAAATAACGCAGGAAACATGAAGCCGTTTTGCTCACAAACGATAGGAGAGTGTTTTGGGAAATCAATAAAGTTTTCCCATCACTGAATATATTTTTACCATGAAACATTATACATACCTACAGGTTAAAAGACAATTGTCCAATTTACAAAAAACAAATGGAAGTTAGTGAATGAAATATGACCATGCCCTTGAAGAATGTGCCATGTGCTCTTCCGAGAATATGAATGATGATAACAGCAAATTGAGTGAATGGACACTACCAACATACTCTAGAAATGACGTGCAACAGCTTAGAACGAATTCCACTTCTGTGATAAACTACTATTCAAAACCATACCCACAGACCTCTAGAGTAAATTACTTCCGAAGTATTTTACTTCTTTTAGATAGACTCGGAGTACATCATCATCATCATCATCATCATCATCATCATCATCATCATCATCATCATCATCATCATCATCATCATCATCATCATCATCATCATCGTCGTCGTCATCGTCATCATCATCATCGTCATCATCATCATCGTCATCATCATTATTACATCAGTGCTTTGCACTCTATTTTGTTTAAATATATTTTTATTATCTCTACAAATAAACCCATCTATTTCCCTGGCCAATTTCCTCCTTTACTCATCGCACATAACCCTATCTGTGATCGCTTCAGGTAAATGGTACAAACAAAACACTACTCCTGGAGAAGTGAGCAGTAGTAACCAGATTAACTAAAGCAAATTATAGGTGAGCTCTCATACGTTATTTCCGCAGTAAATCACTCCCGTAGTAACCTACCTCCATTATACTTTACCCAGGGAATTAAATTATTTTTATTCCTCGTTCCAAATCCAATAGAAATTTAATTAGGCGCATTAGTACCAAATTAAACTCCAAGCGTGTTTTAAATAATATGATCAGCAAAAAGAAACGAACGCCCATTTAAAATAAAAAAGGTAGTTTAAGCAATCCTTTAAATAGGTTTTGAGAAAATAAAACGTTTGGAAACACTTTCGATTTAAAGAGTAGCTTTGGGTAGGAAGGTTTTAGGTTTACAGGCATTTGTGTGATTTATAGAAAACAATTATTCAATGCTCACATATTTGTATTCCTTAGGCGTGTTATTTCACTCTTTCCTCAAAATTTGTTAGTGAATAATGTCCAGGCTAGAACAAAGAAACGTGTACACGCTTCTGTTTTCCTCCAGTATTTGCCTTTACTTAATGTTGGCAGAAGGTTGGCATCACTGTTGCACCAGTTCTAAGTGAACCAATATCTTACTCAATAGTTATGCAGACGGGGGCGGGGTTTAGATAACATTAAGTACATTGGTAAAACCATATAATGGCTGGGTTTGGACGTGCTAGAGGCGGTTTGATATTTTCTTACCAACATATACCACTACACACTATATCGGCCCATTTTAGCTATACTGGTAACACATCCTCTCCATCCAGTGAATAAAATGTTGGGTTAGGTAGTGAAATTCTGTTTTCCCTTTTATTTCCATAATGTTTAAATTAAGTCAATTTTATTATTGTTGGTACAACGTATCTGCATTTGATTAACTTAATGTCATGCAATAAACTTTAAGCTGAACTTCTAGGAAATATGCTTCTAATGAGAATTAGTTCAAGTATAATAAGCAACATAAAGTTAGAAATACTATTATGCAAAAGGTATTAGTATTGTAGCAAAACCAAATAAACTAAAACGGTTTCTCAGTTCTCCATGTGTGTATTACAAGATATGCAGTTACAATTTCTGTAAACAGGTTTATAATTAATTTAGTTAAACTCGTGTGCAATCTGATTATATGTAGAATACACATTTTATGAATGCCTATCTGTGGATAAGGGAAATTGAGGAGTTGTACCTAAAAGCACATTGCTTCCTTTACAGTCTTTGTTCAATTTAGGTTATAAACGTTAGTTTTGCAAACAGCATAACAATTTAAATTTAAATGGCCTTTTTGTGTCACTTGAGCTTCTTAAGCCTGTAGTTGCATCATTATATTGTAACTTGTCTAGGTTACGGTATGACTTCGGTAACACTTAACACTTCCTCGTGGCGAAGTGATAAATTGAACACAAGTGAAGCAGTCTTTCCTTTCTTCGGGCTTCACTCACTGGGGAATCGAACACAAGATCTCTCTAATCCCTCACAGTAGCACCGCTCACCTTACGTCACCAATATCATTTCAACTACGAATGGAGAGCGCACAATAAGATCAGCATTTTATGTCACATCACGAATGGCTCACTGTCTCACCTACTCACTCCTAAAATCAAACACGCTCTCTTATATAGTTGTTTTTCGAAAGACTTCTAGAATGTTCGAGAGGGGAGGAGAAAGAACGGCCCAGAGCAGTCCTGTTGTCTCTGAATAACGCGCCAAGCGTCTCCTGAGTCCCATAGCTACATAATAGTATTGGACACAGAAAACCCTGAACTTTACAGTAGGTTTACAAATTGTGTTGGTACTTTATCAAGTCGGCAGCCTAGAGCACAGGAAAGCAATAACACGATCCATGCCGAGTTGATGCAAATTTCCAAATATTACCTGTATATTCATCACAATAATTAAGAAATAAATCCTAATGTTTAAGTATTAAATACATTTAATAATTTGTAATCAAGCCCCTCTTCAAGAATGAGAATAATCACAATGTTCCTACTTTTAGGTTTTTCTTTCCTAACTACATGCGTACCTAAAGTGAGTAACCCACAACTTCGATGTCCATATTTCACCAGAATTAGACTTTTGACGCCCAACATGTTTGTGAACGGTCCGTATGTGTGCGAGTGTCAGTACCTGTGCACGCGAGCGTAATTGTGTGAACTGCATAACTCAAAATCTAAATGTACGATAAATACCACATGTTATATTTAGGTTTTGATGTTCCAATATGGCGACATTTTAGATATATGAACACCTTTTCTCAAAAGCTACCCTAACCCGCGTAGATGTTAGCGTGTCTGCCTCACGTTCAAGAGGTCCCGAGTTCGAATCTCGGTTAGGGTGAGTTACCTGGATAAGGTTTTTCCGGGGTTTTCCGTTATCCTGTAAGACGAATGTCAGGTAGCTCTAAGCTCCATGGACCCCAGACTCATTTGAGCATCATTTCACCAATTTCATTCATTGTTCGATATGACTTAACGTTGGAGGACGTAAATTACAAAAATAAACAAAAGCTATCCCAATTATTTTGAAAGGGGGTGAACCAGTCCTCGTTTGCTATAAGGATAACGTATATTCGCTTATAGAATATGGCTGCCATATTCTTTTATATTCGGTATTAATAAATATATGTTTTGAGGCTTGCAACAAATACATGCTATCCTGTTTTGGTAACGTATGAATCAGATAGTGAAAAATATTGCATAACGATGTTACATATGTTTTTTCGTCCACTTTATTCTCCACTTAAAGTACTGTGATAAAAGTAAAACTAAATCCTGTTTCGCCATTGTCTTATTCCAAAATTGATTTTAAACTGGCTACATCAAATATATAAATATTTTTCCTGTGAAGAAAGTGCCCGTCAGCGCTGAAATATATGAGTTGTGTATTTACTTCAAGAATATGAAGGTTTTCGTTAAACAACTTTTCTAAATCTTTGTGCACTTTAAAACGTAAAACAAATATCGTTGTAGGTGTTCGTACCTACTTAATTCTGTGGTTACTGTATCCAGTATTTTATACTGAAATTTCCACCCTCCAAATATAGCACAAGCAGCTCCCAATGTATTAATAGGTGTGTTTTATGTTGCAGAAATAACATTTGGATTTTCCGTTTTAGTATCCTACAAAATTTAAAAGATGTATGCAGTGCTGCACATTTAACTGCATATTGTTTGTATTCTCATGTTTTCCTTAAATTATACCGAACAAAGACTCCATTACTTTGATCGATTCTTAGAAAGAGCTGACGAGCGTGCAGTCCTCCAAACGATCGCAGCGCTTTCAAGCGGGTGGACGAATTTACAAAACAATGCAGCACTTTGTGGTACGCTCCAATGCGCCTCGTCTGGTGAAAACTTTTATGTACTTTTTGTAGGAGAATGTAATTACAGCGGAGAATGGATGTCATTAATGAGGCAACCATATAGTTTGAATTCATATGAATACGCAAGGGCGAACGTGTGCGAGCGAGGCAGTGCAAGTCATTAACGGGTTCTTCCATATGAGTTTATTCGGCTATCCCAAAGGACCCACTCTGACCCGTAATTTGTATGGTTTTTGTTGCAGTGGTAACGCAACGCTACGAGCCCGAGGTTCAGAGTGCAGGAGGGTTCCTGGGCAATAACGTCATTATACGATGCAACGTGCCTGCCTTTGTCAGGGAACACGTTACTGTAACATCGTGGCTGCAAGAACCTTCCTTCAACATATATCCCTCCACAGTTAGTGGTGAGTAATTACTCCTTCTCTTATGCTGTCATTTATTATATATTAATGTAAAAAGTACCTACATTCCATTTCAACATTTGTTTGTATATTCATTAAGTATTTTAATGCACTAAGATAGCACTATTGCAGGGAAGGAAATCTGGGCACCAAGATATCAACAAACTGTGCTTGATTCAAATTTATCCTTATTCCCGTTTTTATCTAACTCATCTCCTCCATTAATATGTGATCCTTTGATTTTAACTTATTCCCGTTATTACCTGATGTTGTCCACAAAGCTACTGACTTCCGCCTTAAACTCCTTTATTCTCGACGTGTAAATGCTTATTTCTACCAATTTGCACCAAAATCCTATTCAATCCCACACAAATGTTCTTACTCCCGCTAGTTGCTAATTGTTGCTTGTAACAGTTTCCCCTGTAAGTTTTACCAACAATATACAGATGTATTATTTTATCTTGACAGGAATCCTGCGCGGTAAGGATGAGTAGCAACTGTGGTGGGGATAGTGCACCTATCGCCACAATGCGTCACACGCGTGAGATTACGAGAGGGGAGGGCGGTGCATAAGGTGTCTAAAAACAAATTTCATTCTCGAAGCCAGTTTTGCGGCTCTTATAAACTAAGTTGTAATTCTTACTATGGTAGTAATCTCCACGCTTTTGTTGGATCTTTCAAGGTGGCCCGGGTTCGATCCCAGGCGACCGCAAAGTGAGATTTGTGGTGGACAACACGGCGCTGGGGCGGGTTTTCTCCGGGATCTCCGGTTTCCCACGCCATCTCATTCCACCGGTGCTCCATCTTCATCTCATGTATCATCAGTTTCATCGCCTACGATACCGTATGTAGTAAAAGCGGGCGTTAAACACTACACACATTTGTTGGATCTTAAATAGTACATAGGCATTTGAAACAAAACCCTGTTCTCCTCCAGCAGGCATGATAAATAACTGTCGGCCTTTCAATATCGCTGCAGAGTCCCTGTAACGTATTTCACTCCAGCCATATGGTCCAGTATGTGCTCTATTTATATAAGTTTCATCCATATAAACTATATAAACTTCACTTCGATATCTCCGAATATTTCGTAAATACTTAAGCCTTTTTGCACGTATGGTGCGATGTTCGATTAAAATTTGTCTGTCACGCTTAGTGGTTTTTTTTTTTTTTTTTTTTCAAATAATCCTAGCTTCAAAAGAACTCTTCTTAATGTTCAGACACTGCCTTGGAAGTCAGTAGAACTTTCAGCTTCATAAGTACTTTCTTCAAAGTTGGTCTTTGTTTTTCTTTGCTTTAAAAATTATTCATAGTTCGCCTAACTACTTCTGAATTAAAACATCCAAATTATATTTTGAGCATGTTCTTAATCTTTGATTACTGGGTATAGAGAAGGACGTTGTTGCACTAGCACCAATGGCTTTTCTTTCCTTAATAACTCTCCTAAACTGCTTTCAGACACAACTGTTGCCTCAGATACCCTTCCCCAGATTCTTATAGCTGACCCAGACCATTGTTCCTTTTTTATAAATCTATGGATATTGGTTATTACTTCTCGTGTTTTTAAATGTAGCACTTTATTTCCTAATGTGCTGCTAGGAGGCGTCATTTATAAATGTTCTCTTGGAACCAGGAGACAAGCACGTTTTGAAGCAAGCTGTAGTGTTAGCGATTAGCTCTGCACATGTTTAGTTGCTCGCAACTGGTACGCAACTGACCTGCCCTGCTCTCCAGTTGCAACCGTTCTGAGGTGGACTCGTCCAGATACCACTACACATCGCTCTGCACTTTTCCTGTACTTATGCCGGTCTATTTGGTATGCCAAGTTCCTTATCACCACTATCACTTCCCTCCATTTCCTGCCAATAATATAGTCATCTCCGCTAACTCCAGCTCTTAAAGTTGCTTACTCCCATTGTTAATGTAGCTATTTCCTCCTCCAGGCCGCGCCGTGGCTGAGTATTTAGACCGCTCGACTTTCACCAAGGCGGCCGGGGTTCGTTCCCAGGTGACCGCAAAGTGAGATTTGTGCTGGGGCGGGTTTTCTCCGGGATATCCGGTTTCCCCCGCCATCTCATTCCACAGGTGCTCCATCTTCATATCATGTATCATCAGTGTCGCCGTCTGCGGTGCCACATGTAGTAAAAGCGGGCGTTAAACATTACACATTATTTCTTCTTCCAGTTCCCGTGTTGGCCTGGGTGGCTCAGTCGGTTAGGCACTGACCTATTGCTCCCAGACCGATCTGCTTAAGAGCGTCCCATATAATTAATATTGTCGCGAACCCATTATCGCGATAGCGCGGCCGACGTACACAAAGGGACAGATAAAGATAGCGTGGAGATAAAACGCTTGCCGAAATAGATGAAGTTAGATAACTGCAAACTTCTAGTGACATCTTGATTGATAAAGAACATTCCACAACCGTCTGGAATTATGAGTGGTCGTATAAAAAGGAGCCGCGATCACCAGTTAGAGTCAGAGTGTGATCGGAACTGAATCGTGTGCTAGCTGTATTTTGAAAGTGAACCTTTTGTTTGTGGACGGTGAACTTGGAAGATTGTAATTGTGTATGTGACGTAATTCTGCTACTGTAAGGGTTGAGTAAAGTATATTTCTACGGAAATAAAGAACATTTTGAATTTCTGAAAATTGAACTTTTAATTCTACGAACCCAAAAATTCACAATATCTAGTTACATGTAATAGAAATCCCGTAAAAATAATGTAGCAGCGCTGATATGGCCAGATTATGGGGAAAGTCTTATAGGCTAAAACGCCCCTCCTCATTGTTACCTTGTTAGATCCGACGCGTCCTTATCACATCCTTCATTTCTGCAGTTCCTGCTAATAAAATACTCTATTTGCGCTAGTTCCTGCGATTATGTTCCATACTCACCTTCTTAATATAGCTACTTCCTTTATTTCCAGCCAATTGTATAATTGCTCCGGTCACATCTCGCTGTCACGTTCCTTAATCCCACTTAATATAGCTACTCTCCAGTGACCGCCGATAATATCCTCATTTTCTCTAGTTTCCGCCAACAACTTCGCTTATTCCACAGCTATTCCTTGCAGTTCCCTCCGATAGCTTCCGTTATTAAGTCCTTATTGCTGCGGTTTATGTAGTTAAACCATTCGAGTTTCACCATTGCTTTTCCATTGACCATTGATGATCCAGATAACTACATTGCAGATCACTTGCCCAAATGATATATCTCTTCGCGCTTGTTGTTTCTGCCACTGATGATGTAGCTAATACCTCCAGGTACCTCCAGTAGTATACCTATTTACGCAATTAACTCCCTTTTGGCCAGGTTCTACTAATAATATACATATTCCTGCTATTAAGTCTTTGTTGCTGCCGTGATGTAGCGAATCTGTTCAGATTCAATCAGTAATATAGTGATTAATTCTTCTTTGTTACTGTGGTTGAGTTCAGTTTTTGCCAAAACTATGTACTCGGCCATAGATTATCTACCTGATGAATGTGCTATATTATATTTTTATGTAATGTCTAGTTTTCAAAGTATAAGTTTGAATAAGCCAGTTTATTTTATATTTACATGTCTACATATGGAATTTCTTTCACTATAAGTCCTAAAATGTAGGACTATTACGGCTTTTATATTAAATTCGCAACATGCCTTATGTGTAAGAACATTGATGCACAGAGGTCAACCCGAAAGTCCGAAGACCCCGGCCTCTTTCAACCCGGGAGCGATGGAAAACTCCGGGAGTCTTTCCATAAGACAATACCTGGAGTCTAAAAAGCACCCCCCTCAACAACGTCAAGATGGGATAGAAGTGGATACGCCATTTTATGTTTAAGGACACGTTAATGCCATTAGTCCTGGACCCGTAGGACCAAGAACCCGGGCCTCCGACCAGGGAGTCACCGAGCTGTCCCGAAAGGGTGCCCAGCGCCTCCGTGGGGCTTTCCATAGGGCAAGACCTAGAAACAACCAAGCCCCTGCCCATCTGATCCTGTGGACTCAAGACAGGATGGAAGTGGATACGCCACTTACGCGTGCCAACTCCAAAATGGAAAGACTACCGTTATGACTTCGGTGGAGCCACCTGGTGATTAGCACACCTACTAGCTAGCTGGCTAGAACGCGGGAATATTAATGGCTTCCCTCAACCCCGTCCGCAGACGTACCCGATCTCCCACAGGTATCGGGAACCACTGCCTCCTCGAGTCCAACCCAATCCGAACAACTCCCTATCATGGAGGGGCTCGAATGTTCGGCCCGAGGTTCTTCTAGTAACGTCAGAGGTACCACGAGTGCTAGGGGTACGCAGCGCCCGCACCACAGCAGCTGAAGGGGACGGATACCCTCCCCTACGGGGATGTTTAAGGACAGTTGTTGTTGAGTCCAGAAGTTCTACCCCCATCAGTCCTGGACCCGTAGGACCAAGACCCGAGCCTCTTTCAACCAGGGAGTATCCGAGCTGTCCCAAAGGGCGCCCGGCGTACTCCGTGGGGCTTTCCATAGGACAAGACCTGGGTTACTAACAAGCCCCCCTCATCTGGGCCAAGGACACAAGACGGGATTGAAGTGGATAGGCCACTTACGCGCGCCAACTCCAAAAGGTGAAGGCTACCGGTATGACCTCGGTGGGGCCGCCTGGTGATCTAGCATACCTTCTACTAGCTCTCCAGGCTAGTACCCGGGAAAATTAATGGCTTCCCTCAATCCCGTCCAGAGACATCCAATCACCCATGGATATCGAGAACCACTGCCCCCTCGAGACCAACCCAATCCGAACAACTCCCAGAGGGAGGAGCTCGAATTTTGGCCCGAAGTACTCCTAGTAACGTCAGAGGTACCACGAGTGTTAAGGGTCCGCAGCGCCCGCACAACGGCAGCTAAGGGGGACGGATTCCCTCCCCTACGGGGTATGTTTAAGGACAATTCAATTCATGCCAGAGGATCTACTCCTATTAGTCCTGGACCCGTAGGAGCAAGGACCCGGGCCTCCTTCTACCCGGGGGTTACCGAGCTGTCCCGAAAGGGCGCCCGGCACCTCCGAGGCTCTTTCCACAGGGCAAGGCCTAGAGACTAACAAGCCCCCCCCCATCTGGTCCTGTGGACTCAAGACGGGATGGAAGTGGATACGTCAATCACGCGCGTCAAATCCAAAATGGGAAGTCTACCGATATGACCTCGGTGGGGCAGCCTGGTGATCTAGCACACTTTCTACTAGCTATGCTGCCTAGTACGCGGGTGTATCAATGGCTTCCCTCAACCCCGTCCGCAGACGTACCCGATCTTCCACGGGTATCGGGAACCACTGCTCCCTCAGTCCAACGCAATCCGAACAACTCCCCAACAGGGATGGGCTCGAATGTTCGGCCCGAGGTTCCTTTAGTAACGTCAGAGGTATCACGAGTGCTAGGGGTCCGCAGCGCCCGCACTACGGCATCTGAAGGGGACGTATCCCCTCCCCTATAATAATAATAATAATAATAATAATAATAATAATAATAATAATAATAATAATAATAATAATAATAATAATAATAATAATAATAATAATAATAATAATAATAATAATAATAATAATAATAATAATAATAATAATAATAATAATAATAATAATAATAATAATAATAATAATAATAATAATAATAATAATAATAATAATAATAATAATAATAATAATAATAATAATAATAATAATAATAATAATAATAATAATAATAATAATAATAATAATAATAATAATAATAATAATAATAATAATAATAATAATAATAATAATAATAATAATAATAATAATAATAATAATAATAATAATAATAATAATAATAATAATAATAATAATAATAATAATAATAATAATAATAATAATAATAATAATAATAATAATAATAATAATAATAATAATAATAATAATAATAATAATAATAATAATAACAATAATAACAATAATAACAATAATAACAATAATAACAATAATAACAATAATAACAATAATAACAATAATAACAATAATAACAATAATAACAATAATAACAATAATAACAATAATAACAATAATAACAATAATAACAATAATAACAATAATAACAATAATAACAATAATAACAATAATAACAATAATAACAATAATAACAATAATAACAATAATAACAATAATAACAATAATAACAATAATAACAATAATAACAATAATAACAATAATAACAATAATAACAATAATAACAATAATAACAATAATAACAATAATAACAATAATAACAATAATAACAATAATAACAATAATAACAATAATAACAATAATAACAATAATAACAATAATAACAATAATAACAATAATAACAATAATAACAATAATAACAATAATAACAATAATAACAATAATAACAATAATAACAATAATAACAATAATAACAATAATAACAATAATAACAATAATAACAATAATAACAATAATAACAATAATAACAATAATAACAATAATAACAATAATAATAATAATAATAATAATAATAATAATAATAATAATAATAATAATAATAATAATAATAATAATAATAATAATAATAATAATAATAATAATAATAATAATAATAATAATAATAATAATAATAATAATAATAATAATAATAATAATAATAATAATAATAATAATAATAATAATAATAATAATAATAATAATAATAATAATAATAATAATAATAATAATAATAATAATAATAATAATAATAATAATAATAATAATAATAATAATAATAATAATAATAATAATAATAATAATAATAATAATAATAATAATAATAATAATAATAATAATAATAATAATAATAATAATAATAATAATAATAATAATAATAATAATAATAATAATAATAATAATAATAATAATAATAATAATAATAATAATAATAATAATAATAATAATAATAATAATAATAATAATAATAATAATAATAATAATAATAATAATAATAATAATAACCCATGGCGTGATAGCCCTTAGAGGGTCAAGGCCTACCAACCCGACTGCCGGCATCACGCCCACTTACGCACGGCAGAGGTGGACGATCATCCAACCGATACGGGGAGGAGATGTGGTCAGCATCTCGGCATCCCCCAGCCGGAATGTTGGTTTCCGTGACCTGGGCCGCTTACCTAACGTAAGCTCCTCACTTTCCTCACGATGCTGAGTGGGCACCGGTCCTAAACCCGGGACATAAAATCCCCACCTCATGGGTACGATCGAACCCGGGCCAATCCCCTCCCATACGGGGTATAATATCTGAAGATCGATATCTCCTGTGAGAAATAATTATGCTCTTCGACTTATTTGAGTGAAAGAATAGAAAGCGAAACTTAATATTAGTTATTATTGGTCACAAATAACGCTACTTCACATGTAAACATATGTCTTGTATTGATATCCTGAGTGTTTCTGCAATAACCCCAGAACGAGGAGCAGAACAATGTACAACATTAAAATGTTTCTCAATAGCCAGTAATGAGAACGGGAATGCATTTTTATGAGCATATCCATAACAAAGTGAAATATCCATTTTGGGCATTTGTACTTCATTTGTTGTTAACTGACAAATGATTGATTTCCCTGATTCTATTTAGCCTACTTAATGCGTGTTGCTAAGCAGAAGTTCGGTATAATATATATTAAGTAAATAAAAATCTCAAAACTATTCCTGATGCTTCTAGTCTTCCTTTATTAATACCAAAAATTGATAGTTTCCTACTTTTTTCTTTGTTAATCCCTACCGAATTTATTCTGTTCTTTATAGCTTGGCTATTATTATTTTAGCCAAGGTACGATCACATGTTATAGACAAACTACATATCACGCTTTTGCTAGAAGAACCAACCATCAAAATTACGCCAGGATCTGATATTAGGACCACGTACGCCAGAACTGTTTTCAGGTTTATGCTTCAGCTTGCAGAGAACTGGAGCAGTTGCTTCATTTCACGATAGCCTACAATAACCAGTGAAATGAAGTGTTTTAATAGGTACCATATGCAATTAATACGCATTGTCCGGGAACGAGAAGAGAAATTTAAAGCTTAGTCATCTTCTCCATGCACGGGTCCGGGAAAACCTTTCCACTAACCGTGAACTTTCGTATTACAGTAAATGTATTTTGTTAGTCCCACGCTCCGTCCGCCTTCGAAGCAACGATCTGATGCATTTCGTCCTAATCATTGATGTTGTGGCTTAGGAGGTGCTATGGTCTCAGGGTACGCCTCGACCAGTATCTGCATCATTGCTAATTGCTATGGAGTTACTGCTATGTTTGGAGGTTTTTCTCAGGGTTCTTCGGGAAATAAAGTCTTCTACCTCTTTCGTGCCAGCGTTTCTAGTTACGCGGATGTCTGCAGGTTTTCACTAAATAACTCACCACTCGCAAATGTCAATACTGCTCACAGTTTTAAAATATTTAAGTAACTATCAAAATAACATGGGGCGCACTTTGCAGCTCACTGGATGCAAATTATTTTGTGCTGATTGGAGCTGCTACGTTCGCCCTGCTCCAGGTTTCGCCAGACTGTCTAAATTTCACCCCAACACGTATTTTTCTACCCCGGAGAAACGATAAACTCTTTCTCTTGCTTCACAAAGGAGGGCCAATAACCCTTATTGTTCACTCTAAGGGTAGCGAAATATTTGAGGAAATTGTCCTGTTACTTGAACAGAAAACTACCAGAATTTACTTAGTAACTACGCCTATATCTATTGGTAACTAATAAGAATCAAGATTCATGTCATTTTATACATATTTTCAAGGATTTTCCCAGTGATACATTTTTAGAAATACTGCTAAAACAACGATAGATATTTTCTATTCTATAATGCATACTTGTTATTTAATTCTAAATTAATAATATCTAATAGTTCATTTTTATAGGAGTATGGTCAGGCGGAAATATCGCTACAGCTTTAACTTTGTGGTTGACGTTCTGGTTGCCGTTCTTGGTTATTGTGAACCAGCCTTTTAGCGCTAGTGCCATTTTTACCTGCACATTTTTCAGGTACCGTGTTTGCTACTACGAATACAATCTTTTCGCTATACCCCTTGGCAGTTCTTTTTCCTTCTGTCTCAGATAGCAAAAGCAACCGCGTTTCCTGTTTCTGAAATTATGCAAGCGTAAACCCTTGCGCTTCTTTTTCAGGTAGCATTAATGGATTTTAAGATAATTAAGTTTCCACACTCTTCCTCCACCTCACTCAGCATAGCATTTCTTGTAAAAGGTGTTTTTTTCCACAGTAATTTAATGTTGGTGCTGTTTGGTTCGTCTTTGCACTTGATGTTCTAATTCAAAATGCAAAATAAAATCTGACATTTTGAAGTAATTCAAAAACAAATAAGTCCATAACCAAGTCTCCGCGTGTTAAGAAATTCTTGTGGAGTTCGGTTTTGTTCTTGGAAAGCATTCAAATATAATATGGTCTTTTAGAAATATTAATGGAAATGCAAAATCCAGTTCAGCAGGATCACTGTAGAATTCTGCAGACCTCTCACGTACAGGTTAACGTTATATAAGCTATACTGAAAGCATACAGACTAGACGGGTGACTTATTTATACAATGGCGTATATAAAAGCTTTAGAACAAGACGAAAGGAATGAAAGCTATACTTGCTCTTTCCACCAAACCTTGCTGTGCACTTAACATAGCCTTTTAATCACTAAGGCTGCTTAACTGCTCAGCTGTTCTTCTGCAACATCGTTAATGCAAACACAATAATTTTTAAACTTATATCGCTTGACGGCCAAAGCTTATCCAAAAAGATGCAATGTTTCCCTACCAGCATCCATCTTTTATAACATACTGAATAATAGCGTAACAACGCCTGAGGACGTCTTAAAACGTATCAGAGGCTCCGATTTCATGCAGATAACAGATAAGGTATCAAAACAATACCAATGATTTTTTTCGATTTAAAAGGGACCAGAATACACCATAAGCATCAACGAGATATGGAATATTTTTAAAGGCATAGAGCTTTAAGAAACATGGTATAATTGAAATAAAGCTTTCGTAATACAACCTCAATTTTGAGCTAGATTCTTCTTCTATAACTGCTCTCTTATACTACTGCGTGGTGTCAGGGTGCTGTTGTTCCTCTCAACTCTTATGCGGGTTGAGGAACGGTATCTCTCGATCAGTGAGAATGAGGGGGAGAGAGAGAGAATCCAGGAAGTGGATAACATAATGATAGCGAGATGAAATGATAGGAAATATGATGATGGAGCAATTGGTGGAATAACGGCAGGGTAAACCGGAGGATACGGAGAAAACCCGCCCTAGTGCCGTGTTGTCCGGCACAAATTGCACTCTCAAATTACTTTAAGCACTATTAGCTATATCTACTCTTGGCGAAGCAGTCTCTTCGGAAGTTCCTGCTCACCTTATCAAGCTCCATCAACAGGACCTGGACCAATGCTAATAGTAGCCTTTGGTGAAGGAATTCCTTCCAATGGATGTTCTAGTTTCGATCCTGTCTCGCCTTGCTGAGCCTATTTGATTCAGTAATAACTACAGCAGCCGTTGGTTAAGCAAACCCTTTGAGTGCCCTCTCTCTTACGTATATAGTTCCACCCACAGCACCTGGAGACCCGTCAGCTGTGTGTGAGCTTGGCGAAGAAGTCTCTTTAAAAATGTTGGCTGCAGTTTTGTGATTCTTATAGAATCCCCACTGACTGTCCCCGGTTCAATGTGAGTTAGAACAGGCCTTGGAGAAGTAATCTATTTCAATGTTCTAATTTAGATTCTGTTTAACTTTGCTCAATTCAACACGAGCTAGAAACCCTTAGTAAAGGAATCCCTTTGATTTTCTTGTACTTGTGTGATTCTGGTTCACCTAATATAGTTTACCATCGTCAGCATATGGTGCTCAGTTAGCTAATCTGTGCTTCCTGAAGGAATCTCTTTGGATGCTCTAGTTTTGATTCTGTCTCGCTTGATTGATTCCAACGACGAATCCGTTTCCGTGTTAGTTACAGTTGGTGCATAAATCCCTTTGTATGTTTTGGTTTTGATTCCGCCACACCTCATTAAGTTTCATCGATAGAATCTGGATGTGTTAGATGTGTGGACACTGTGGACCATAATATAGAATTAAAATTGCAAAAATAAGTTTTTACGCGTGCTAAAAGCACTTAGATTACACTTCTATCAGTGCAGAATGATTCCCCTAGAATACAATTTAAAAAGAAAGGTGATACTCCCTATGACATGATTAATTCCAAATTTTTGTTTTAAGCTCGTGCAGTGAGATGCAACATGACACTTACTAGATTTGCGGAATTAACTTTTTAACCTCCTGTCAAAACACACGGTTGATTCCTTTTGTCAGAGGTCTGTCTCTCTGAAAATGGATTCAATGCAAGATTGGATTCATGACAATTTGTTGAATATTCCTTATTTATCAGCTTGTATATTTTTGAATGCAAATAATATACATATAAGAACAACATTAACTTTATTAGTTTTGTATTTCTGCAATTTTTTATACTTAAAGATACAGCAGAGTAACATAGTAAACGTATATTCGGTAATATAATAAGGATATTTTAATAAAATCATGCATAAATAAACAATTTGTATTTTATAAATAAATTCAATTCGTAACACTTAGTTGAAATCACAAATTGTATCTAAACGTAAAACATATACGTTAAATACTAGTATATTATTTTAAAGAAATCTTGAAGGCATTTTAGGATCATAGTACTCAGTACCACAATGTCTTTATATTGTAAGAAAGAAAAGGGGATAGGTGTAGTTGAGGATAGCTCTATATTAAATATTACTACACATATTTCTGTAATAAACTGGTAATCTTTAAAATCGTTTAATGTAAATAGGTACATTTAAAGTTTTATTGAAAGATTAAGTTCTAAAATATTGCTGATCAAAAAAGTGTGTACGGTTCTGAAGAAAAGCAATATAATAATACTGAAGTTTTGATATATGCTCACTTATAAGTTGGGACACCGAAACTGGATCGGGACCAAGGGTGTAGAGTATGCGTGCATTTGTATACGTAATTCTATTTCCTTCACTACCCTGCTCCTGTAAAGAAGAAGCAGAACCATTTGGCTAAAATATTTGCCACGTGTCATTCTTTGATGCTCATAACGCTATATAGATTGCTTGAAACATGTTCATTTCCATTTGAATCTTCGCCTTAATTTTAAACCTTCACCATACAGGCTAACGTATGCTATTTGAGGTATAAACTACATTTTTTCACACAAATATTCCATAATACACTAATAAAAACATTTAAGCATTACATTGCTGGAATTGATCTAATTACTCGTATGTTTTTGATATTTCTATTAATATTTAGGGGAGGGGAGGGTAATGGCGCTCACTTAGGAAAAATTGTTCCGCAACCTTAAGTATAATTACAGAAATCATTTTAACACAGTAAATTGCAAGTTACATGAATAGGATTTAGAAAGGAATACAAATCAAGACATTTATTTAAACAGGAAACAATGAAAATAAACAAATATCTAATGTTAGGTCGAGCGGCCCCCCATGTGAGGTTAATTGTGCTCGAAACTGAATAAACAAATTTAATATTTCTTTGTGCAATAATCGCATTTATAATTATCAGGTGTGTCAGCTCCACTGCATTCCTCATGTGTTCATTCAGAGTAGGAGACATAACGGAACCACAGTTCGTTATTTTGTCCAAATTCTGCAAAATAAAACAAATATCCTTTGACAGAGGCTCCAAATCGTCAAGTTCGCCCTCGTCACATATATTTAATTAGTTGATAGAAGTTCGTCACTGGAACTATCAGCCAAATTGATTTTCCTTCCTGTTTCTCGTTTCTTGGGATTCTTTTTTTCGGCCTTTTTGGTGCTATTGCTTTTGGTTCCAGCGTTTTTGTGCAACATTTTAGGGATCGCTGTCTCTCTGCTTCCTGCTGTTGTTCATCCATTGAAGAGGCTGTTAGAATCTGAGACCTCATTTTATTTGGCCTTGGAAAGGGGGAAATGTCTGTGACGGAAATTTTGGTAGAGCTCTTGGGCGTCTCTGGCTCACTAGATACAGAACTGAATGGTGAGGAAGGGACAGGCCTACTTCTGCTAACTGGAACAAGGAAGTGATAGAGCACTCTGATATTGTTGATTCAGTGGTTGTAGAACTGGTTGTTGCTGAGGTAAGTTCCATACAGGCGTTTCTTGTTGAGTAGATCCACTAGGCGATGTTTTATGATCTTCGGCCGCAACAGAAAGTGCCTGTTTTTCTCTGGTTGTTGGCCTAAAGGCAATTGTAAGTTTTCTGCGGCCATCAAATCTGTATCACTCAAATAATTTGGGTTGAGAGGCCAAATACCAGTGCACTGAAACCCATGAGCTACTATTTATTTCTATTATTGTATAAGATTAACGAAATGTAACAAATGCCATATCACTTTAAGTGATCCGTTGGACAAAATATATGTTGGACAATGACAGTCACCTGATGGATAATAGTGCTCAGGATTGAGCCCCACTACCTGCCGACGACATGTTGGATTTATCAAGAGAATCACGCTTCAAACACAGCACCACAAGATTCACTAACGTATAAATCGGTAGCCTTAAATAGCGACTCTTAACTTATGTACTTTATAAAACATGCTTAGAAGTGTTACCTTGTAATGATGTTGGTGTATCTGTACTAAGAAAACCACACAAAACACGCTTCTTCTCAACAAACCCGCATCCACGGATACGATACTCCTTCTGTATGCAGTATCTGCTAGAATTATTGTGTCTCAAGAATATTACATGAGCGCCATCCCTTCCTCTAAATTTTGATAAAGTGTTGTTTACAAATCCTGGAGTGCCACCACACCTTGTATGAAACTTCAAAATATTCATATTTTAACATTTTGCTCCCGAGATACTAGAAGTAGTAATAATTATCATAAATAACATCCTGAACCGTTTGAGAACTATATCAGACGTTTCATTTGCTTACTTTAATAATCCCAACATGATATTAAAATTCCAATACACACTTCTACTAACAATCCTTTAGAACATACAGTAAACATTACAACTTCTTTGAATGAAATTTGTGAAAGGAGATTGTAGCAAACCTTTTCTAAGCTAGAATGATAGGAAATATAATTTAAATCTGGCATTCCAATTAATAATAAGGCATGCTTGTATAATTAGATAATACCTCAAGATTTCTGGTACCTTGATGTTATAAATCTCCAGTTGTAGATAGAATAGTGTCGCTTCACCTCTTTTGGAGGAAAAATTAAAATTTAAATTTTCATAAAAATTGGTCATTTTCGTCTCCATCCCCACTTATGCTAATGGCGAAAATTGAGGTCGTAACACTGGCCTATTTCACCTGGATACCGCGAAATCTACTAAAGGCATACATTTGTAAAATTAAAAAATATGTAAATAAATTGCTGCTTTAAAAGGCATTTTAATCAAAATATTTATTACAGATAATTTGGAAGTATTAATGTTATTAGATGAGTTCACCGAGGTTCAAATTTACCAATTCTCTTATTGCCCAGTCTGAAGAAAGTGTTTATCTGTACTCCATGAGCATAGTATGTTCCCTTTTATTTACTGAGCAGTCACTCGTGTTGTGACTCTTAGCTCTTCCTAAAGACTTCATTCACTAAGTATCAAACGGCTAACCATCACTGAAAACCTTGATCTGTCTCTCTCAGGAAGTTATGTGATCCTACCTTCTTTACAGTCCTTTGCAGTTTCTGGAGAGTGGTACAGTAGTGTAACGATGCTTTTGATATTTGTTAACCACATAAGTCATTTTGGAAGAACTGATCTATACCTTAGCAAATCTTAAATGTTAAGAGGAGGAAACTGGAAACCTTACCAATGATTCCGTGGACGTAGCTTCCTTTTCCCAGACACAAGTTCGCAGCTGCACTTCCACAAGAGTTCTGCATGTGTTCCTATAGACGTAGTTGATTTCCATTCGACTGAAACAAATAATGGAAATGATATTGCTAGTTAAAAAGTTACACACGTTTTCAGATCTCTTCATTTCTAAATTTAGTTTGGCAAATGTTGGTTTGTGTGCGTGCGTGCGTGTGTATGTGTGGCGTGTGTGTGTGTCTGTGTGTGTGTGTGTGTGTGTGTGTGTGTGTGTGTGTGTGTGTGTGTGTGTGTGTGTGTGTGTTATCCTCCACTTATAGTTTAACAACCTTTAATTAGGGAAATTATATCAGGCACAGCAAGAATGATATTATGGTCAAATGGGTCCAAGGTAACTAGTGCTTACAGTTACTCGACACTCGTCTTCTCAGGATAACGAAAACTCCGGGAATAAGCCTTTTGCAAGTGACTCACCCTAACCGAAATTGGAACTCGAGACCTCTTGAAACTGAGACAGATACGTTGCCCCCACACCACTTTAGATTGCGGTAAAGTGACGATAGAGATAATGAAAATAATGGGAATAACTAATCACTGTTTTATAGTGTCACACTTCTATATTTTGTAAAATAATGTGTCTTATACCGATAGATGCACTTACCTCATAATGGTTAATGCTTTGAACTACATCTTTCATGCCTGCTCCTTAGACTCCAGTGAACAAGTACTGAGTAAATCGAGCATGTAACTAAGGGGACCCTGTTCAACATCTGCGGGGACTTTAAGCATTTTGTTATGTCACTGACTACAATAGTGCAGAGAGCACGTAGCCGCTCAAGAAGTAACTGATGTCATCTTAGTCGCTATGTTATCAGCAAGGATTGAAACTTTCAAGAGTTAATGCTAGATGGAAAGTAGTAAAAGTTGAAGTGATAATGGACGCCAGGAGGGAAGTCAGGCAGCAAACTATCCTATTCATCTTACAGCCTTTTGGCTCGTCCGATACTGTTTACCTGCCGTCAGTGACTCCTATCCAAGTCCATTATTTTCTTTGTATTCACATACGTTTGAATGTAGTTAACTTGAATCAAATGGTTTAAAACTTGCAGTGTCTGGTTGTCAGGTGTTGCAGGAGATAAGTTTACATACCATAAAAATTGAGTATTTTGGTAGTGCATCTTACATCCTGTGCGGATGTATGACAGCATAGTTTCCTAACAAAACGAATAATGATAAAGCAGCACTTAAAAGTTAGTTGCATTTTTTGCTCATAGTTATCGCAATTTACAACCGGAAGGAATTTCTTTATGTACCACGGTGTTTAAGCTCCCATATATGGGAAAATGCCAAATCGACTCAAATTCCCAAAAGTAGATTTCAACCTGATTATAGACTAAAACCTCTTACATTAACTTTGTATAACTTGTACATCTTCAAAGACTTTTAAAGGAAGGTACGTGGCGATTTAAATGTCTTCCTGTAAACCTAGATACCTATACAAAGGTATAAAATGAGACATGATTTACCTACATAAAAGTGAAGAACTATTCAAGAAAAGCCAAGAGCGTTTTAGAATACTAAAATACCTGAAGAGAGAAACAAAAAATAATGGACTTGTGCATGTCTTTTTAATAGCATAACGACAGGAACAGCATTGCTTTAGTATTATAATTATTAAACTCTCGTTTTTCAGATTAAACTTGTCGCCATATTCTCATTTCCAAATATGTTTCACACGATGCATTCTTTTGGTAAATTAATGAAATGTTTATACCTTCCTGTTAATGAAAAGATAAAAATTAGTGAGTTGAGTTTTGGTTACCATGCCTCGTTGTAACGCTAACCAGCCCTAATATTTATATTGTGTACGTTTTCAGCTAAAATTTAAAGCTTTATTTTTCCAAAATGGTACGTAATTGATAATTATTAATTACCGTACTATTAATTATAATTAATGCATATAACTTATGAATTTTGTGACAAAAGACAAATACTGCTTTATTTTCATTAACATTTTTGGCTCAGTGCTAACGTAAAATCAGTCTTTCTTTTACTCAAATGCAGCACCTCATGAAGTCTCTAAAACTTTCCTTTAAGTCTCTGTAGCACGCATCCCTGTGCTGCTATAGTCTGTCTGATCTACATACAGCTCCACCTCTGACACGAGCTACACACTAATTCTGAACAGAACTCCCATATACACACGTGAACTGCTTCTCTGCCAGTTCCACAGCTCGGCGATCCCTCACCCGGAGCCGCACTTACTGACACGTAAAGTGCTTTCTGCCCGTTCCACGGCTTCCAACCGCTTATCTCGGAGCTTGGAATGTACCACATTTGGCTCGAAGCGTCATCCTCTTCTTACTGTACACCTCACTGCTGACTGACTGACCGATCGACTGACTGACTGATCGAACAACAAACCGACCGACCGACCGATCGACCGATCGACTGACTGACTGACTGACTGACTGACCGACTGACTGACTGACTGACTGACTGACTGACTGACTGACTGACTGACTGACTGACTGACTGACTGACTGACTGACTGACTGACTGACTGACTGACTGACTGACTGACTGACTGACTGACTGACTGACTGACTGACTGACTGACTGACTGACTGACTGACTGACTGACTGACTGACTGACTGACTGACTGACTGACTGACTGACTGACTGACTGACTGACTGACTGACTGACTGACTGACTGACTGACTGACTGACTGACTGACTGACTGACTGACTGACTGACTGACTGACTGACTGACTGACTGACTGACTGACTGACTGACTGACTGACTGACTGACTGACTGACTGACTGACTGACTGACTGACTGACTGACTGACTGACTGACTGACTGACTGACTGACTGACTGACTGACTGACTGACTGACTGACTGACTGACTGACTGACTGACTGACTGACTGACTGACTGACTGACTGACTGACTGACTGACTGACTGACTGTCGGTCTTGCATCGGGTTATATACATCTACCGGGCATGGTCACCTTTCTCGAAATGGAGACATCTGGAATTACAATCACAAATGTGTTTTGCATAGTAATAATACCACTCACTCCCTGATGTCAGCTGTCCTTTAATTCCTGTTTATTTCTCACGACAATTTAGCTTCTTCCAGAGGACCAGATATTTAAAATAATTTTCGTAGTAGTGAATACTAATAATTGAACTATTTTAAGTGAGGGCATGTTTATTTCAACTACTTTCTCTGTGACGTTAGCAAGTAGCTGTCCTTGAGCGTATATTACTTACTCGCGGCAGATTTGCGCAATTGCTGATTGGCCATATAATAATTTTAAATATTGGTTATTTTAGAATATGTGAATCGTGTGGAACAATTTCTTCAAAACAGTAGAAAACGTATCTGAAGCTAATTTGAAAGATATATGAAACTTTGGCTGCATAGTATACACAAACTCCTAATTGTCGATTTAAAGTTTCCAATACACTGATCTGAAATTGTATATTTTTTAAACCCACAGAATTTATAAACACTAGAGAAGATGAGTCAAAAGAATTACATAAACTGAGAGGGAAGAGGGGAAAATTGCCTATTCTCGCTGGCACTCTGCGTATATTTTGTGGCGCAGGGGAAAATCTTGTGTTGGTTTCCAGACGATTATATTGCACTCTTTTTGTGTAAGCTACTTTTTCTTCTCCAATACATGTCCAATTAGCATAAGCCTTAGGAGTGCTCCATTTCACTTTACATTAGCAGAACGAGTGCTCTCAGGGTATTTCAAATAAACATATATCGATCGCAAGGTCCACCGCATCTCTTTCATTTACAGAGTTGGGCGCCCCAACATATTTTCATTACAGCTCGCTTTCATCT
Organism: Mantis religiosa; assembly: GCA_030765055.1. Lineage (NCBI taxonomy): Eukaryota > Metazoa > Arthropoda > Insecta > Mantodea > Mantidae > Mantis > Mantis religiosa. Next base: position 126,965,899 of record CM060950.1, read on the forward strand.
TTGAGGCAAGCACACTCCCTCACATTAAATGATGCAAAACCATGGTAAAGATGCGAATGAAAGAGGCAAACACGTCTAGCAAGCAAGTGATTACTTAATGAGAAACAAAATAACATTAAGCTACTGAATTAAAATGCTCCATTAAGCATATAGACCAAGAGTTTAGAAACCGTCGTACCGCAGTAGACGATCATTTTTCTACCTAAAAGATTCTCGTTCAAAATTTATTTTGAAGGTATGGGGGCATAAATATAGTTCTAAACCTTTAAACCTACCAAATACTGAGAAGTCATATTATTTTCAAGTTTACTTCCTGCACACTTTTATGGGTATCCACATATAACCACATATATTAGACAATGATATCTTAAATATCTTAACGAGGCAGATATTCGTAACCGAAGCTGCTTTGTAAATCAATAGTTATGCAATCACATTAGTCACACTTGCTAGTAAATTTTTAACCATATCCACATAAGAAGTTAAACACTTACTCTGAGAATTCGTCTGAAATCAATTTTGCTGTTCACTGAACCAAAACAACGTTCGCCGCGTCATACCAAATGTAGGAGTGTATGAGCATGTGGTTGTGTTTGTGTGTGCTTGTGTGTGTGTGTGTGTGTGTGTGTGTGTGTTTGCTCGATTGTCTATGTGTGTAAGTGAGCGTGCGTGTGCGTGTCCGCATGCACATGTGTTCCGTTCGTGTGCCTTAAGAGGCCATTGAGGAGCTAAAATAAATCTATGTTAGTTTCTTCTTTTTTAATATTGGAATAACTTCACATTGGGAAATAACGTAATGAAATATAAAAACACATTAAAACCAACGTTGCTATTAACAATTACATGTTACAAACAGAATTTCTTAAAAATGATTGTTCTATAGTCTTGCTGTTGACCAAAATGCAAATAATTTTCTGATGGTTATGAGAGTTGTTCTGGCTACACCAATGAAGAGGCACTACATGAAGTGACCCTTGATTAACAGTGTAAGTTTAAGAGGAAATGACTATGAATCCACCAAACCCAGTTATCCTACTGAGCTTTTTGAAACTTTTAACTCTCATATGTATGTGCGTATGTATTTATGAATAGATGTATATATGTATGAGTGTGGCAGGGTGTGTGTATGTATGTTTTCTTACTTTTTTTTTTTTTTTTTTTTTTTTTTTGCAATTTACGTCCTCCAACGTTGTCATATCGGATGATGATTGGTATGGGTGAAATGATGAAAAAATGAGTCCGGGGTACATGGAGATTAGAGTTACCCGACATTCGTCTTTTAGGATATGGGAAAACCCCGGAAAAAACCTTATCCATATAACTCAACCGCACCGAGATTCGAACTCGGGACCTCTTCAACGTGAGGCAGACATGCTACCATCTACGCTACCGAAGCGGGCGTATGTATGTATGTATGTATGTATGTATGTATGTATGTATGGGTATATGCATGTATTTGTGAGGGTGGGCGTGAGTGTATGTATGTAATGTAAGTATGTATCTATGCATGTATGCATGTAGGTGTGTGGAGTGAATGTGAATATGTATGTTTGTGTGTATGTATATATGTATGTACGTAGTTTGTGCGTGGGTGTGTATGTACGTATGTATGTACATATGTATGTGTGCAGGTGTGTATGTACGTATGTCGATATTATGTAAGTGTGTGCGTTAGTATTATGTACTTATGCATGTAGATGTATATGAGTTAAGTATTCGTCAGCGCCGTGTCGGTAGATTTACTGAAATGTAAAATAACTCCTGTGGGACGAAACTCCCGCATACCGTCCACCCTAATATAATCCTGGCAATTTACATCGTCGTTAATAAACAAAATACGTTTTTATGAGAAACCATCATTACAAACTGTGCTATTTGTGGATGTTAACAATGTTTTGCGTAGTGCTTTCTTGGCATTCTATAATGTAGGTGTACCTTTTGTCTTTATAATTCCTTTAGAGTGTTAAATAACAGTTAAGTGTCTTGTGAAATAAGTTCCTCAATTCCTTCAAAGAAGAGTGAGGGTGTTTGACAAGTGCACCTGTAAATAAATGTTGCAAGGGTAATCCGCCAAACACCGAGTAACGCAGGTACTTAAAGACATAAATTTTCTTTTCGACTTTTCTTTTATAGTTTGTCTCTCTTCTTTTTCCTGCTTTATATTCGGTTTAATGTGCGCAATGAGGTCATAGATATCACGCACTGCCATCATAGATGCTAACATACACTGCCATCCTTACACGAATACCGAGTTAGGTTACACCACCTGCGTAAGTGTGTGTATGTGAATAGGATGACAGAGTTCTGTGGTCTCCAAACATAACCCGAGTTACACTAAAATGCCTGAGTCAGTGTGTGTATATGAAGGGAATGACAGGTTCCTGGAAAATATACCTATTATCCTTATTTAAAACATACCAACTTACATATTACACTATTACAGCGCGTATGCCACAAAACTTGGCGGGCACGCTCTGGCACTCGCAGAGCCTATCTGCTGATCGCTTGCGTGGACTCAAAGCAAATGTCATCATATTAACAATTATCATAAAAAACACAAACGTACCTTATGAGTTATCACAGCAGATGTTGGAAAGGCTATCCATCTACGGATTACATCTATGGTATTTTCAGGAGAAATTTCATTCACAGGTTCAGTTCCCGAAATACTGTTAATTCGTATCCTGATATTCTGTTTTAATTCTTCTAATAAGTGTGGATTTGTAATGCATGCTTGTTTTAAGTTGTATCCAAAATAAAATTTGCATTCAGTAAGATTAGGGGAAGGAGTGAGCCACAAACTTTTACTAATTGTTTTAACGTAAACTAAAATGGCGTGTTAGGTGCGCAGTGAAGTGATACCTCTGACTCGAGTGATTCTAGTGCTTGATGTCTGTCTTACATCTTCAATATTGACATAATTTCTCAGAGAGTGTTATATGAGTTCTAACTTAAAGTAGTTAGGAGGCAGCCTGTTAGCCTACCCCTGAGTGTTACTGTTCTTATTGTCCTGTTACCTTCTTTTCACTCTGATCTGTAAAGCATTGTACTGCTGATCGATCAATAAAAAATTATATAAAAAAAGATGCGCAGTGGCAGAATCCTACGGGAGATATCCAGACCCACATTTAGTATCCGTCAGCTGCTCCAAACATGTACCTACCACTGTGTTATTCCTGTATCTTTCTATATTTATGCCACATTCGTAAAAATTAGGCGACTTATTCTTCGTTCATACAATCGGATTCTGATTATTGTTTTATAACTAAGAGTTATTTCCGGGCTGTTATGCTTTGGTCTGCTGGAGTTGGATATTTCAGACGTTTCGTCCACTACTGTGGTACCGTCTGAACTTCTACTCGAACTTCTCCGAGGAGACTGCGACCACGACCACGCTACTGAAGATGTCCACCACAGTAGTGGACGAAACGTCTGGAAAACCCAACTCCAGCAGACCACGTCATAACAGCCCGGAAATAACTCTTAGTTATATTGACTCCGGCCGTGAAAGCCTACGCTTTCTTATGAAATTTGTTTTATCTGCAGCATAACACTGTATGGCGATATAAATGAAGGCATGCTTCTCATTGAGCAGTGTTAGTCGCATATCGGCTGTTCCATAATTCATTTTCCTTAAAACCCAGTTACAGAAAATTGCCATCACGTAACAACAATTCCCGCACAACAGAGACCTTGGATGGTTTGAGTTTTTGAAGTTATATTGCTTTCAATGCTGAAAATTTTGAAACGTCCAACGTCCAACTTTCTTGTCCAAGGCGCCTAAAAGATTCTTGATGTGCCCTTTCTAACCTTTCTCAGATATCGTCTGATACGAGGGCTGTTCAATAAAGAATGATCATAATTTTTACGGACATAATTTTGCGCACTAAAATTCAGTCTTATCGTACTCTGTTAGCTTAATGTGAAACAAACACGCCGTAGTGGTTACATTGTTGGTATTCCTGGTTCCTGCCTGTGAGAACCAGGTAAGTTCAGATGTGTTTAGTATCGCCTACCGCTGCAATGGGGGTAACATGCCGTTAAAGTTGATGTTGGAGGAAGAACCGGAGTTTCTATCAAACGTAATCACTCGATAAAACTTGGCAATATCATTTTGATCCTGAAAGCAAACAGAAAAGCTCAGTGGGGAAATCTCCTTCATCACCAACCCCCCAAAAAGCAAAAGTGGTTGCTTCTGCAGGGAAAGTTAAGGTCATCTCATTCTTTGATATTCATGGAATGGTTTATCAGCATGTTGTACCAGCACACACATCAGTAACTGGACAATACTACAGGGATGTCCTGAAAACATTGCAGGTCCATTTCAGGTGCAAAAGACCACATTTCCATGAAGCAGGCTGGTTGCTACACCACGATAATGCGCAGCCGCATATTGCCAATGTTGTTATTGAATATCTAGCAAAAATCAACGTGAAGTGCATCCCTCACCCTCCCTATATTCCGGATTTAGCCCCATGTGACGTTTTTCTATTCCCCAACTGGCAGAAACGTCTTCGTGGGAGGCATTATCCATAATCAGAAGCAGTGGTGAACGCGGTGGAGGCGATTTTGAAGGATCTCTCCAGAAATGGTTTCCAGCATGTCTTTAAAGACTGGCAGAAACGCTGGGACAAGTGCATCGCATTCAGGGGAGACTATTTTGAGAAGGTCCATCAAAATTATGAGGATGAGTAAAGGTACGTTGTCAAAAAAATTTGTGATCATTCTTTATTGAACAGCCCTCGTATGTGCTCAGTAAGCACAAGATTTATACATTTATTTTCCTATCATGGATTGATTCCGTCTTCTTGAATGCACATTTTACAACCAAACGAACGGCCTACCTACTCGGAACACGCACACCAGGAAATTGCCTCACAACTTCCCTACAAAATGATGTAAGTGCACGTGAATCGTATATAAGCAAGCTTTATTGTAGTCTATAGGGGGAAGTCGTGCAGTATCGGCCGGGTTAAGTTTTTTTACTTTACTCTGTAACTGTGTTGGTTAATCGGAATCTTACTATATCATTCTCTTACCTCAAGAGATATTCTATAGATAATATAATGTAATGACTTTTATTTTTATTTATAGTACTTTATTACATCCAAAGTAAAAAAGCTAGAATTATAAGGCTTGTAGAAAGTGTCTTGCAGTATCAGCCACTGCCTTTTCTGTTATAGTATAGACTGTCAGTGACACATTGCACTGCGACATATAGAACAATAGTAGAATACAAAAGCATGGGAACTTATTGTCACTATTTCTGCACAGTCCACAAATGTTTAGCTCACTGGTTTACAGAGATCGCAAATATAGCGCTGCTATAGGCTTCAGTATATCTTCGGTGCGCTAAGAGTTACACTAATCACCATCAAGCACTCAGAGCGGAGAATGAACTGAAGAGAGGAAGAACATACCCGACTATAGCGCAGGTGGATGCACAAGCTTGTGCTACTGCTTACTCGAACTTCTGCCACATGAAGGCGAAACTGTACTGCATGCCGGCCGATTCTGCACGACTTTCCCTTACTGCGACCGAGGCATTCTGAAAACTCTTAAAGCAAAAGTAAACATTTCTAAACATTCCTAATGTTATTCAAGTGTGAACTTGACAAGAACAGAGGTAAGATTAACACACATATGACGACTATCGGATGTAGGACGTGCACAGAGAAATTCAATGAAAGTCACAAGGGCTGTACGCCTAACAGCCAAATTTTGCAGCACACGTATTGTATAGACTATGGTTATAAAACAAGTGAATAAATGGTAAATGAATTCTGTTGGTTATGCTTTGTGTTTCTGCAAATACAGGGTGTCTCTAAAGTCACTATCCATTTCAATGAAGGAAGACAGTGATTGAAAAATCAATATTATATTGAAGTGTTACACATATTCTAGTGCCCTTCTACATGAACTCCATCTAGCTCAAAACACATACGCCATCTTTCAGTAGTGGAACGAAATGTAGACTGTAACATGTCGACCGTAATTCGAACTGCTGCTTCCCTGATACGATTCCGTAACTCAGGCAGACCATTCACTTTGCTAATGTACACTTTAGATTTGATGTACCCCATTGCAAAAAAGTCTAAAGGAGTAAGGTGCGGTGAACTGGAGTTGAACCCACAGCCGAGGTGAACCTCTGCCTATCCATCTCCCTAGAAAGGTTCTGTTCAGGTAATCACGGACAATGTTTGCAAAATGTGGAGGCGCATCATCTTGCTGAAACACAACTCTATCCAGTATGCCATCCTCTTGAAGCTGCGGCTCAAGGAACAGTTCTAACATGTGGAGGTAGATGTTAACTGTTATTGACCTTTCGGCAAAGCAAAATGGGTCATAGAGTTTTGCGTTTGTAATACTCAACCAAACATTGACTTTCGGTGTATCACGTTCCCACTCCAAATACCTCATGTGGTTCTTCATATGCCCATATTCGTCTGTTGTGTCTGTGCACTTTCCCACAAACATGGAAATGGCTTCATCGGAAAATAAGATGTTGTCCATTAAATTTTCATTCTCTACACACCCCAGGAGGTCATAACACACTGCCCGACGACAGGCGAATTCCTCGTCCTCAAGATGGTGCAGAACTTGAATGTGATACGGACGTTTTCGTAGAGTGAAGCGATTTTCCACACCGTGTTGCGAGGGACGTTCAATTCCCTACTGAGGCGTCGAATTGATGCCTTCGGACTACTATCACTGGCAATTTGAACCTGCTGCACTGTTTCTGCCAAGACGTGTGGTCGTCCGGGACGTGTCTCATCACACACACTGCCGGTACGCTTAAATTTGTTCACAAGCAGACGAACGTGCGCCGTTGATGGAGCTGATTTGTGGAACTTACGGGTAAATTCCGCCTCTGGCATCTTCATATGACAATCCGCGTACCCGTGCACAAAAAATGGCAACCCGTTCTTCTGTGCCAAACATCTTGCACTAAGATACCAGCATCTGAAAAGAAAGAAACAAAATATTGCGTTTTCATTGAAATGGATAGTAACTTTAGAGACACCCTGTAATTATCAAAAAATATTACACTAATGTTGGTTTATAATTGCGTTAACTTTGAGTGATATCCTGTCTCTTAATTTCTAATATTGTAACTCACAATTCACGTGCTCCTTTTTTTTTATGGTTTTTGTATCTGTTAAACAGTGCTTTTACCCACTGTTTTCTCAATGACTAATTATTATCTTCTGTTTATGTTGCTTATTGTTTCTTCATAGTGTATTTTTACAGCTTTAATTAATTTTTATTAAATGTATTGTGACTTTGTGGGTTCGTGAAATAAAAAGTCCAATTACACCACTCAACAATGTTCTTTATTTCCACCGACTTACAGTTTAACACTTGCCAATTACACAGAATTACGTGCTGCACACAGTTACAATTCACCAGTCCGTCCGTTACAATTTCACTTGTCCTCGCGATTACATAAACTCCGATGCACATACCAGTTACGTACAGTCTTCCGTTGCACAATCCTTTCGTTCATTAACACGTCACTGACTAACCCTTCCTTCTTACACCAAGAACTGTGCTCACTCACACACTAACCAACTGACTGACTCCTGACTAGCTGCAGCCCTTTTTATAAGCATCTCGCCGTCTTCTAGACGTTTCCAGATGATGAAAGATCCCGTAATTTCTGGAACCAGGTGGAAGAGAAACAGACCGCACAATTATGTTTCTTTCCCCAGTCGTCCCTGTCACCACTATAAGACAAACGAGGGGAGGGCGTAGCTAACATTGACCTCCCCCGTCTTCCGCTCCCAGCTGCTTTACAGGGTGTTCCAACGGTCGCGTTACAGTATTAAGAAATAGTGTGTAAATATCTCCATAAAATGCTAGGCTACTGACAATGTGCCACCTACATAAGTCTAAAAGTTGTATGTATAAATCGTCAAATCACGGGCAACGTGGCCAATATATAATTCGGTTCGCATACATAAAAATCAGTTTTACAATTCCAATAAAAGTTATTCTATAAAAATATTCGTTATGATAAAATTTTCTTAATTTTTAAACGAAATTTCACCTTTATATTCTTATTCGGCTATTAAACAAGATTGACAACAACACCATTATGTGTTACAATTTTTGTTAAGTTTAACACATAGGCTGTTGAAAAAATTTATATACCCATTAAATTTTGTTGAATTTGTTGACATAACACATTTTCATACACTGATAATTATAAAACCATTTCCAGTTTGGCATGTGCTGGGGAACCTTCCCAAATTTTCGGCCTAGTAACTAAAAAAATTTACATACTGAAACATATGTAATATATTACAACCTCGAAATATGCACCCAAAAACTTGCTCATGTTGACTACCTTGATATTCGTATATAGTTTTCATAAAAATAATGCACTCATTTACTCATAATAGATAATTTGGAAACCTATTGACATAAATGTAGTAAATCTTGCAAAATCCATCGCGAAATTTGAATGACAGAAATATATAAAAAAAATCAAATCTATAGAACGCCCTCTATTTTGGGTTAATGAAGTGCAACTGTCTGTTTTTTACTTTATATAAAATATTTTTAAAAAGGCATTCCTACGGGATCGCATTTAATAATAAACTAAAAGAGCTTAAATTTGAATTCTGCACCATTTATCTCCAATTTTCATAGATCAGCCACGTAAGCCTGGAAGAATAAATTTCAATCTAAACAACATATATTTCATGTCCGAAAAGATAGGACCTTATGGGTTTAAATAGGGCACTCAAGAATTAACCAAATATGGTACAATAAAACAGGAGACAGGAATTGAGACGTTTAATACATCAATTCAACGAAAATAAAATTCTTATCTCCAAACCCAGGTTTGGTACACCAATAATCTTGACTTTAGTAACTGATAATATTGATATTATTAATATTGATCTGTTTGATCTGTATTGTGACTTTGTGGGTTCGTGAAATGAAAAGTCCAATTGCACCACTCAAAAATGTTCTTTATTTCCACCGACTTACAGTTGAACACTTGCCAATTAAACAGAATTACGTAATGCACACAATTACGATTCACCAGTTCGTCCGTTACAGTTCCACTTGCACTCGCAATTATGTAAACTCCTCCGACGCACGTACGCAGTCCGTCCCCTCACTGGGCGCTCCTCACAGCTCGCCAAGAACTGACTCAATTCACTCACTGCAGCCCTTTTTATAGGAATATCGCCGTTTTCTCGAAGCCTCTCGTTTCAGTGAATCACCGCGGAGGTTCCAGACGGCAGGGGAAGGGGGAAGAGGCGGCCAGCGACAAGTGACACTTCCCTAATCATCCCCTCAGTTAGTGACTGAGATTAATGGGTGGGTGTGGTCCGGATGCCTCTGGTCCCTTCTCAGCTGTCGTTGGTCGGGCTTTCCGATAATTGGGTGACAGTATTATTATCTCTTTTTACTTTGTTACAAAATTTGCATTTCTCGATTTTCGTTGGATGCTTCTCAGAAACTAAGAAGTCTAAACATTATATCTGTGTTTTCCATGTATAAATGATACAAATTTACTTGGTGTAAATTTTGGTCATGAATAGGACCGTACGTGCTGAGCAATAAGCTATTGATTATTGAATAAGTAATTATAGTTAAATTTCTTATCCCACATTCTAACATTGTGTTATATTCTAGAAATATTATCGATTATCAGCAGACGGTAGCGGATGAAGACTTCACTCGATTTATCACATACTTGCTAATAACAAGGGTATTTGCCGCAACATCTGAACGAATCCGGTACTTCAGCTTTTCATTCTTATTACGGAAAGGTTTTTTCATCCCGTAAATTTATTGATGCATCCACAGTTGGCAGATATAATACTCCAATGGCTACAATTTTAGAATTAAGATTCAGAAACAGTGAAGCTTGTACATACACTAAAATAGTATAACATAGTCGTCATTTCACCTCAAATAGATATTTTAGTAATATCCATTAGGTAATTTATACGTCAGCTTTAGTGGTGTGTCCACAAACGCATATCCCGAGATAAAGTACCACTGCAGCAAGTGGTAGAAGGTTCATCAAAGAAGAAGAAATTGAAACCGGATCAAAAATGTCGTAATCTGTTGGAGACATTAAAAAGGTTACGTGAGTGCGCTTTCCTACCCCGTCATTGTACGTTTCCATTTTGCTCTAAGACCGATGGAACGTACCACTGATTCACCTACAGGAGCCAATGAATCAAGCAACACTGACAGTCCAATAATCTGAAACCTCATCCGAGCTCCTCTTTTCGTCCCTCTTCAGGACAAAATAAAACGCAACAAATGTCTTTCAGGGTAAATACAACGCATTTACAAAGTTAGAAATAAATGTATCAGAAATGTACTTCAGGGTTATGAACATACTTCGGTACCATCAGGCATTGAGAGTATCCAGATATATACAGTATCCAGTTTTAATAGCTCAGTAACTAAGGAGGAGGAGCAAGTTAAACAGAAAACAACTTACAACTTTAATAACGTAATAGGAAACACCCGTTACATGAACATATATATATATATATTGTAGTTTATTGTAGTGCAAATTTAGTACCGTAAAACCTGACTCAGTTTTTCTTTTTGACATCCACCAATTTGTTGTGTTAGCACTGCCGAATCACACAACAGTGTAGATTATTTAGTCCTCATATTTCCATGTTATACGTCTTTTATCCATTTTATTTACAACATGTATATTAATAAATCTTTATTTGGCTTACTAATGCAGCCCTTGATGATTCTATTTTGTTTAAAAAAGATCCAGTACTATATGCTCGTCGATCAGGTTAACTACGCTTTGGGTATACACCGTGGGCATTTCTATAGATTTATGCCTGCATTATGTTTTCATTGAAATAATATTTTGACGTAAACATTGAATTACTCTTTCTCACAGGTAAAGGGAAGACTGCAATTCCCAATGCACTTTCCTAGCTCCCTTTCTTAATGGTAACAAGGCCGCTGAAGAGCAGGTGATTCTAATCTAAGGACCATATAGGTATCTCAGATACAAGATATCTTGGTAAGAATATATAGTTATGCGTATGCATATACATAACAAAGGCAAACCAATGGGACAGCAATGACGAAATAAAATCTACTACGAAATATGGGATTTAGGAAACTGGCATACTGAGGCTCTATCTAACCGAGTCAACATTCAGAAAGAACTAATACTGGAAGTTGTGTTTGACAGAAACTGAACCTATTGCCATTAGGTATGACTAAAACAACGGAAAATATGCTACCTTCATCGGTTTGTGGTGTACTCAGAACCCATAGGCACAATATCTGTCATTCATTCTAGGTGGGTACGTGTGTGAATTTGAAACCCTTGTTCCTCTCCCTTTCAAAACCTACACAATATCGCTGCAATTTATGAATAGAGTTAGCCGTTTTAAGCACGCAGTTAACAGCGTTCTCTTTTGTTTTCAGTTCTCATTGATACCCATTTATATTTGGTACTGCAGTAACAATGACCACTATTAGTATTGAATGTATAACAAATTATTCTAACCACTTTTATTGCAAAGGAAGTCCATGTTCGAGTACTGCTAAACCATTCTTCGTTCTTTTTGAAATTTTAGTATAGAGAACATAAATTTTATACACGATACTACATTTTAGGTGGGTGTGTTCCTATTTCCAAGGATACAAATGTTTTATTTTGAAGCAGCTCTCTCATTATTATTTTGAAATAAATTACTGTCCTTTTATCGAATGAGGTAGGCATTGGGAATGTGCGTGATTCAATTCGGGAGGTCCCTGGTTCAAGTTTGGGCAATCAACCTGAGGTTTTCTCCCGATGTTCCTCGGTCACGAGTTTCCTTATCATGACATTCATCACTGCATTTCATGTGTTACTTCTTCACCACATACCATGCATCAGGCTGATCACATATCCTGTGTAAGCTATGGTTCAATGTTTGCTTGCTCCCCGATAGGAAATTGTCTTTGCGAGTGTAAGACATCCAAAGATAGGTAATCCATTGAATAAGTTTATGCTTTTTGAAGGGGAGCCCTTTGAATCGATTGGGGCTCATTGTAACTTTTCCTATACACTTTCTGGTTTCAAAAAGGCTATATCTCATTTTTGCTACACAGTTAAAATTATTTCAAATAAATAAGAAGAATTATTTGCTTAATTTGATCTCAAAACAAATGGAGAGTACTGGTCCGTTAATTACTCTCACGCCCTTTAATCTAAGTAAAGCCCAATATCCAGGAATTCCAATTTTCTTATGCTTATAATATGATAAAAGCTTTGGCACAAAAGTGGGAAGAAAATAAAGGGGAAGAAGAATGTTGTCTTCCAGATGGAGGAACCAGTCATTCGTTTCTTTCTCTGCATCACTAAGCGTTTGCTTGCCAACACCATTCGCTTTTCAAGTCCCCATTTTTTTTACCACATTTCTATCTCGCTCTAGAGAGAATTCAAATGTTAGTTCTCAGACATCTCTTCAAAAATCCGACAGTAGAAATGAACTCAAAATACCATCTAAATGGCTCTGGTTTACAAACGGTCCTTTCAAAATGGAGCTATTTTACTGTAGTTAATTCAGAATTCCATTACGAATACTGAGCAAATGTGATGTTCAACTGTTTAAGAGTAGCGAAACATGGAACATAATTTGAAGCCTTTTATCTTCTCGGAAACATCTCTAGCATATTTGACACAAATATTTGCGAATTATGTTAAAGGTATTTACTTTGGAAATAAAAGGGTTATTTTAAATTTTCTGAGAATAGCGTATGAAGTGTTCTATATTAGGAAGTAATTTTGTTAGGTATAACTAGTATAAACGTTAACCATTAGGTAAGAACATATTACACAAAAATGCATATCTCTTTAAAACCCGCAATGTATTACAAGAAAACTTTGTGTGGCACAAGCCATTTGCAACGTTTTTGTTATTAATGATTCGAATCATTGAAATTCAGGTCCAGTTTATTTTCTATTGTTCTTCTCAAATGCGTGGAAAGAGTACGGATTTTTAGGGCCAGCATATAGCATTCAGCTCTAAAACATTTGACTACTTCACTGTTAGCTTGGTATATCTTACTGAATATTAATGCAGCTCTTTCTGGAACACTTATCATAATTAAAATTAAATCTATATAGAAATAACGTTTCCTAGAAATAACCAGTATAGACATTTACAAACGGCAGAGGTTTGTGAATGTCATTAATGTGTAATACATGAGATTTATTATGTTTTATTTGTTTGGATTTGAATTCTAGGTTCACAATATTAATTCCAAATACAAATTTGAAGTACTAATTGTAAATTAAAAACTTATTGTAAAAAACATGTGAATAGTCAACGTAACTAGTGAACTAGAAGTAGCTTTCCAGTTGCTTATCCCATCATCTGCTATAAAACAGTTTGAAGTACATTTTAGAGAAAAATAGAGAGTCGTTCATTACTTTTGAAGCTTTTTGTGCTAATCGCAACATCCTCAACCAGCATATACTTCAGCATAAGTCGGCGTTTAATATATGTATTTTTATAAAACATGTAATCTAAGTACAACTATTTTAAAATGTTTTAACTTTATATTAAGTATTATGTAAAGAAACTATGTATTTAATACACTATTCAAGAAATATTACCCTAAAGAATTTTCATTATTAGGCTAAGCTAAATTAATATAAATGTAAACGAATGAGTCTGTAGTGTTTATCGCCCGCTTTTACTACATACGGCATCACAGGCGGTGACACTGATGAAAAATGAAATGAAGATGGAGCATAGGGGCAATGAGATGGCAGGGAAAACCGAAGATTCCGGAGAAATCTCGCCCCAGCACCATATTGTTCTCCACAAATCTCAAATGCGGTTGCCTGGGATGGAACCCGGGCCGTCTTGATGTGAGTCGCGAGGTCTAACCGCTTGGCCGTGGCGCGGCCTAATGCAAAGGTGAAATCGATGCATTATTAGGGGGAACAGAACTAGTCAAATGCTTACGAAATTTACGTTATATGCTGCGCTTAAAATTCCATACTGTTTCCATGCAATCGCTAAAAGTAATCGAATGTCTACAGGAATTAATAAGATTAACAAAGGATTTAACAATTTGAAGAATTAAACTGAAAGATCCTTTAAATTTATTATGTTACGAAAGCAGCTGTGTGGGAATAAATTCTGTATTTTAAACGACCTGCATATTTAAGTCAGTAATTTTCATGTACGTTTAAAGTGCACCATTATAACATTTCAGAAAATAAAAGGTATAGAAAACTGTTAAATGTAAACAATAATGTAGAGTTAAGCGATTTTTAGAAAACCTACGTGTTGCATCTTTGGAAGATACTGAACTTAAATACTACATTTAGTAATGGTACGACCTTTTGGTTCTGAGTTATGTTACACACACACACACACACACACACACACACACACACACACACACACACACACACACACACACACGCACGCACGCACGCGTACGGGGGTGAGAAAGAGAGCGACCTTTCTCTTAAAATGAAAATTTTTACTCAGCAGGCATCAAAATATAAACATCCAATGAAATATTACATCAAATTTTTTGGTAGAATGCATTTACTTCTCAACGTACTATGTACATATTAACGAAATATTAATACAGGATGTCCGTGAAGTCTTTCCAGCATTCCAACTTCCTATAAAATGAATACTATTACCATAGGTTTTGTGGTTTGTTGCAGATGAAAGACGAACTCTCAAAATTTTACATATACTGTTAGTTCACTCCCACATGTGCGCCGTTTGTGACCCTCTTAACATCTGAGCGATATGCTTGCAACAGCGTCAATTAAGCTTCTTCTTAAAGTTCACATCAGATACACACGTTGCATATACCCTGTCCTTTACATAACCCCAAAGAAGAAAGTTTAGAGGGATTATGTCTCGGGATCGTGGTGGCTAGAGTGATGGACCATCGCGTCCAATCCATCTGTTGGACAATGTGTTACTCAACAGCTCTCTAACGTTTAATTCCCAATGTGGTGTTGAGCCATCCTACTGGAATATCACCGTGGGTTACAGGTCATTAAATAGTGGTTCAACGTAAATCTGTAACATGTTCAGGTAAATGTTAGCTGTTAGCTGAGTTCTCAATAAAAGCGTGTATTATTTAAAGTTTAAAAGCATACAGATGAAGTTACTTGCATAACACTAATTTATGCATCGTGGATCGTGGAATTCCGAGTTCACAAGATGCACGACGAGTAGACTTGGAAGGCCTTCTTTGAAATGCCTGTTGCACAATCTCAACACTCGCTACTGTTACGGATGGATGCCCTGAGTGTGGATGAATGTTAGTTACACTTTCTGCCTCCTTAGACTTCGTGTACCAACTAACGATGGATTTGTAATCGGATAATAGCCTTTCATATTCTCTTCTAAACCACCCCTGAACACTAATAGCGGACCGCGTCTCATGATACCATAAAACACAATGAGCGTTCTCCTTAAATGACGGCATATTAGATTATACCGAAACTAAAACAAAACTAAACTTACAGAGCTTGTCTCTGATCTGACACAATCCACACAACTCTAGCTGTAATTATTTACTTCTATAGGAAGTTGTAATTTTGGAAATACTTTATGGACACCCTATATAATTCCAGTTTATTGGTTAAAAGTTACCAAATTATTATCCTAAAGTTTTGTTTTAATTTTCATGGAGGTTAAATAAGAAGGAAGGACCTGTGTGACTGGTATAGTGACTTGAAAAGTTGCTTTAGTCAGTTGTTCTTTAACAGTAACCCAGGGCGTTCTCCTAAAACGTAGTGAAAGAACCGATGTGAGACAATTCTGTAAGGGATTATGTGGCTGAATATCATTAATCCTGATACAGCAGAAACGACGGATGTGGCAGGCCTTATCTGTAACGACCGCAATCGATGAGGTTGTTTGTTCTGACAGGCTTAGCGATTTCCTTTCCTAAACCGGAACCTTAACTAGATACAAAAGCAATCTCGAAATTCAATAGTCCTTTCTGGAGCTGGAAGCGAATTTGTCTCTGACATAAGAAATTTTCCAGATAATCCCAAACCAACTGCTCAGCTTAACTTCGTCAACGGCTGGTCCTCCAGTGTATACGAGTGACGTAAATCATTACATTTTATTCCGTCCCTGATGTGAAACGAATAGCTTAGTTTTCTAAATAAAAAGGGAGAAGGAAATAAAATGGTGCCATCACAAACATTAGTATGCACTATTGGCTGTGGCTACTTTAGTAGTTCCAGTTTCCTTCCATAAGAATATTTTTGAGTTGAAAACTTATGACTCAAGCAATCACCCTGAAAATATATAATATTAATGAGCTTGTATATTTGTATAGTTTAGTAGAGGTGCCTACCACAGCTAACTAAAGTGTCAAACGTGTTTTCCCCTGAATTTCCAAAATCGAAATCATTATAATAGTTTTTGTGGTACATTTTAGACAACTTTGTGTCTGAAAGCATTGGCTGAGCCCGGTTTTCTGCACCTCGCTGTCCTTTTATAATTCTCACCGAGATTTGTAATTTTTGTAATCTGAAACTTTACACAACTTTCATTTTAGACGATTAATGTATGATTGCATTTACCTAACAAAACAAATTTTATTTCAAATATATCTCACAGTGTTTGTGAGTACAAGAAATCGAGGAAGATGGCTCCGCGGTAACGTCTTGGCTTTTATTCCTAGGGTTGCTCTTCTGACTATAGGTTCCTTCGCAGTTTTTCTGGTAGGAAACATGAGTTCTGGGCTAATTTTTCTTCTACCACGACTTTTCCATTTCTCATTTCCTATCGGTTTGATTCCCCTGGCATGGTCAGGTAGGGTTAGGGTCAATAAATTGTATGTCAATGTCAGACAGAAGCTCATTGGAAAATTACTCTCGCCCTGTAAGGTGGCAGTCGGAGCCATCATCCCAGATCCACCCAAGGGAAACCCTCTCTGAGCAGCCTCTGGAGTAAGCGGTTCATCAAGACTGGAATCGGTAGCCAACTCTCTGTCACGTCTCATTCTGCCAGTCTGGCCCTGGCGTATAGCCTCCTATAGCCCCTGCTTCTCATTCATTCCTCCTGGAGGGCGTAAGCACGTGTTGAGTCGAGGTGCGGATTGTCTCCTCTGGCCATAAGAAATGCCAGTTTAAAAATTAGATCATTTTTATGAACACTCCTCAATTCTAAGAAGTAGAGACACACGCCAGTAGTTACGCTTTGCTGACCAAAGTTTTAATATACCTATTTGATTTAGAAACAATTGTATTTATCATTTCTTATACAGGTAAATTAAAAAGGAAAGTCGAAATTTTAAAATAAATTAACGATAGCTTAAGTGAAATAAATGTTCGAAGAGAAAGCTTCTATAGCCTTCTTTTGTGGAAAAATTCTGATCGAAGTGGACAAGAGAGAAAGGTGAAAGTGATACATTAAGTGATAAATAAAAATACAAAAATGTGTTCTTCTTATGACGTGAGAATATATACAGTGTGCAATCCTACGAAAAACGTATAGTTTTATTATTTGGGGCTTTAACACCTGAGAGATCTTATTTACACAAAGAACGCTGATTTGTTTCGATAATATCGGTTCAGTGAAATTATAGCAATCCAATATGAAGCTATTTATCTAAAAGTGGTTATAATCAACATACCTAATTGCTGGAGTAACCAATATGTCTTCCGAAAAAATATTGTACTATAAACGTAAAATTAACTATGAGGAACTTCATATATATATTGAGAGAACCAGATACCCTACGAATACAACAATTGTATTAATGTGAATGGAAGCAAGTTATCTAAAATAATCAAACACTTTACTTATATGAAACAACATAAGATATGTTTTGTTTGATTTCCAAACGCAAAATTACGTTTTAAACATTGTTACGAAACACAAGTGTTATTGTGGATTCACAAATTCTAAAACATCACAGATAATAAATAACTTGCAGTAAGTGCATCGCGTTTTAAACAGAATAATTTTGAATCTGGGGTTGCTCTACCACGAATTTCCTTCGCATTATTACCAGTAAGTATTATTTTATCCACCATGATATGTTTCAGATAGAAGGTGCATATGCCGGTGTTGAGCGGTGGAGGTTACGTCAGTCGCACTGCTCAGAGAGTTGGCAATTGTGTGTTCATTGAACAGATTCCCCTTGGCTTCGGAA
The DNA here is from genome assembly GCA_030765055.1 of Mantis religiosa. Lineage (NCBI taxonomy): Eukaryota > Metazoa > Arthropoda > Insecta > Mantodea > Mantidae > Mantis > Mantis religiosa. The sequence goes on from CM060950.1 coordinate 126,984,061, forward strand.
CAAGTGGGTGTCGAATATGGAAATGTTAGGGACACCACGCTTGCGCACGATATCTCTGGTTACCCTTAGGGCCTCTCGGTCATCCCTACCTCCCATGATTCGGGTTCAAGCTTTGACCTACGTTCGTTCGATGTGACTTAACGTTGGAGGACGTAAATTAAAAAAAGAAAAAGAAATAGACCTACGTGCGGCTCTCTACTCCAATTTTGGGGCCCGTCAATGTACTCTTGTACCTTTAAATTGGATGTCACACATTGCTCATAATCAGATATAGAATTTTCTAAACACTAATAAAAAAGCAAAAGGAAATAATGCTTAACTGTCCCTGGACTTAACGTAGAGATGTCGCAGGTTACAAAGCATTCTCACGTCTCGTACAGTTTGTTGACATTTGCGAACAATTCCCTTTCGACTTTGTTTACTGTCAATCAATGAGTCACAGCTGTTGTATTGACTATAATTAACTTGAAGGCATGTGTAAGAATGCCTATGCCTGCTTACCATGATACTGTAGGGAAGGATACTTATGGGGCAAATTCAAATCTAGAAACACATTTAAAGTAATTTGTGTGCTGATTCCAGGCGAGATGAGTTTATTGTCCTCGCGAAGCTCTAAGGCACTGACCTGAAGTATAACATTGATATTTGTACCAGCAGGATCTACAGCTTCCCTATTTAGCCTCTCAAGTAAAACATAAAGGTGCATATGTGTAGCCTTTATTGTGCATTACTTCACTCCCTGGCTATGCACGTCAGCCTGTTGCTACCTAATGTTGTGGTGCAGTTCCGAAACTGGCTCGCACATCTTCCTGCAGATGTGACCTTTCTGCGTCAGTAAGTTCATCATTTCCCCTATGTGTATACGCTCTCATATCTTAGCGAGGCTTTTACAGTAAATCTTCATTACTCCAAAATGTAGCCTTTTTTCGCTAAGCCAGGGCTCCGCATTGCAGTTCTAAACACTTAACTTTTTCTTTTTAACACGTTCACTTTTCTCCCAATTGATTCCCATGTAGGAGATTTTTAAAACGCTATTACGGAACAATATAGGGTAGTGTCACATCACTTGTGGCGTTTACTTTCCCGATAAGCCTGCAAGTCTACTCTATATCGATATATTTTGGTTAATACCCAGTGTTGTACCTATATACCCTATAGCCATTTGAGCTAGTTATCGTCGCCACTGTCTATCTATAAATACGAAATATTTATTGAATTGTGTTTCGTAATTATTATTTCTCACTAATCGTATGAAGCCACTAATGCGGAAACTTGGATCAGCCCGACTCTGTAGAGTGATGGTAGCATGTTTACTTCATATTCGAGAGCTTAGTTCGAATCTCTGCCAGGTTGAGTTATATGGATCAGGGTTTGCTGGGGTTTTCCCTTATCCTGAAAGATGAATGTCGTTTAACTCTAAGCTCTATGCACTTTGGGCTCATTTGAGCATCATTTCACCCATTCCATTCATCGTTTGATGTGACTTACGTTGGAGAACGTTAACTAAAAGAAAAAATAGAAGAATAAGTCTTTGAAAACCCAGTGCTGCAACCGGATTTTGAACCAGAGGTTTTCTACTTTAACTAGAATACTCTGTCATTAACTGCCGTAGCGGAATGCCAGCAAGCACAAAAATTGTTACAGCTGGTAAAATAAATGAAAGAATGAACGGTAAGGGAAACGGTAACCCTGAGCAGATACTCCTGCTTACCACCACCAAGAGGAACGGATGACATAAACGTACCGCAGCAGGGTACAGGTCACAGAAAGACTGACCGAATAGAAACGTGCAGCGAACCCTAATTCCCGATTTCACCAGCAGATGTTAAAATCGACGTTAACAAATGTAACGTAACAATTGTAACAGTGCTAATAGAGCTGTTAAATTTGTTGCATTTCACCAACCCGTTTTTTGAAAATGTTAACAAACACGTGTTAACGCCAAGAAACTTGTAAATATTACAGTTATAGGAGACTATAGATGAGTCGTATTATTTTCTGAACGTACTGCGATGCGCTTTTGTTTTCATTTTCGTCTGCACACAGTTTAAAAATGGCGGATAAACAAAGTCATAAATAAAGCCGTGAAACAAATTTCTCATCGATGGAGAAAGAATTGTTAATTGAATTGGTAACGAAGTATAAGGATATCTTGGAAAATAGGACGGATTCGGTGAATGTAAAAGAGAAAGATGTCACGTGGGAAAAATATTGGAAACGAATTTAATTCGAATGCATGTGTCATTACTAGAAACACGAAACGTATTACGTAAATTTAAAACCAGGTGCGAAGAAGGACAAGTGACGAGTGACTTGCACGTTTCAAGACGGAAGGTGGACAGTGTGTTATCCACAGTGAATTATAAAATCGCAAAGTTATTAATACTTGAATCAAAGGCGAGATCGGCATATTCCTTTCGATGCATGTTCTAACTCAGTATTAGGTAAATTTAAAACGAGGTGCGAAGGACAAATGACGACTTGAACGGTTCAAGACAGGTGATATAGACAGTGTATTATCCACATAATTCAGTGAATTATAAAATCGCAAAGTTATTAATACTTGAAGAAAAGAGGAGATCGCCATATTCCTTTCTATGCATGTTCTAACCTCTCTTGTACTTCCGCAGTAACCTTCATAGCAACTTGTTTGGAAAGTCTATACCTCTGTAGAAAATTTTCTTCTGATAGCTCCTCAAAATAATTTCTCCTCACAGGCCGTACTCTATTACGAATGCCATTTACACGGTCTTAAACGTAGCAAATCGACAATAACAGCTGCGTTCACGACCACCATCTTGACTATTTACAATTGTTAAGGACTTAACATCATTGTTAGTTTAACAAGAGATTTAACACGTGTGTTAAGCTAGCACTTGTGGGTGAAATGCAACTTTTGTTATAACTGTTAAACCCGTGTTAAGTCTTAACATCTGTTGGTGAAATCAGACATCACAGTTTCAAGTTTTATGACGCATTCACTTTGGCGGGCTGCTGAAAGAGGGCTTCCCTCTGACAAACCCAGGAAGAACTCAACCCACCTGAACCGCGGAACCATTTTGTTCAGGTTCACAACTGATTATTTAAACTTTCTTTTAAAAACCATAAACGTGCGCACATTTCGTGTTTTCTAAGTGTAAATAATAATTATAAAAAGAAGGATATAGAAGAAATTTGCTGGTCGTCATCAGCACAGTGCTGTCGTGATCACTGTTGGTACCATAACCGATACTGTTTTTATTACCATTGACATTTTACAGCGACCTAAGGTGACATATGAAACACGAAGTCTTCCACTTCGTTGTTGCGAAATACAAGGATTCAGATATTCCTGCTTTCCAACATAGAGAATGGCTTACTGTGTATCTGTCAGATTTCGTGCCAGTCCCTGAGAAAGGAATAAATGCATCTCAGAGAATATCGCTTTTCTTTCCTGGCGCCAGCTTTCTGCATAAGCATGCGTGTAAACTTTCCCATGCATGTGCTTTTATTTCTTTTCCTACTATTTTCTGTGTTGTGAGGGAACAAGCCTCGCTCTTGCTGGGCCACCTACTTACATCTGTAAAACGTTCCGAGCAGAGGATTAGATTTTGTGAAGGCATTTCCTCGTCGCCCTCCTTTATATTTTAAGTTTCTTTCTCCCTTCAGAATTTTTCTTGTTCTCGCTGCTGACGCCTATATTTACTGCTCGCAGCATATCGATCCAGTTGTCCTTTTGTAAAATAGGATGGAGGGAATGCAAGATAGATATTTTTCGTCATTTTATTTGTTCTCTCTTAAGAAGTACTCAACGAGCTTAGATAGAATGTGTTACCGCTTTATTTACGAGTGCACTGGAGAAAACAAAAGCTTACTGTAAGTTTGTCCCGCTTGTAAGATCAGTTTGCTAAAATTCAGCCTTATTTGGAATAACTTCCAAGATGAAGTTATTAAAAAATTATCAGAATGCATAAATTAATCTTGGGTTAAAGTATCACTGAGTATTTTTAGGTGTCCCCAATTTATAAAAAATCTATAATTTGCCTCAACTATAGATTTTTAAATTCCTATCAGCAAACAAGCGAGACAGGCCCGCGAACATTCGTGAGGATCGCAATAGAAAGGTCTCGGGTTTAATTCCGTTTGGGCCAGCCACTTTGACAGTGGGTTCATCCGAGGTTTCTTTAAGTTAATAGACTGATCCACTAACATGATGTCAATCATTTCCTGCCCGCCTCAGTAGCATAGATGGTAGCGTGTCTGCCTCAAGTTCAAGAGGTCCCGAGTTCGAATCTCGATCAGGGTGACCTACTTGGATAAGTATTTTCCGGGGTTTTCCCTCATCCTTAAAAGACACATGTCCGGTAGCTCTAAGCTCCATGAACCCTGGGCACATTTGAGCATTATTTCACCCATCTCATTCACCGTCCAATATGACTTAACGTTGGAGGAGATAAAATTACAACAACAACAAATAATTTCCTATCTTCTGCTTCAGGTTTATACGACCAAGGGGTATTTAATGTCTTGCAGCTGGCTGGTGGAGATGGCTTTTATAAGAGGTTATTTCTGACGTAGTTGTCTACTGACAAACCCGCTTTCTGGCAGTAGGATGTCAGTAGGCTCTATGCCTGAGGACAGGGTGCCTGTGCATAGAAAAGTCCTTCTTGAATACGCACATCGTCGACCAGATCTAGTTATCCTTCTCTTCTTCGTGGTGGTTGCTTTAGGAACACGAAGGGTCCTCTGACCTCCTTGTGCGGCTCTGCTCCAGTTTCAGGGGCTCTATAGAGATCAATGGTCAATAATTACAGTAATTATGCTACTGCTTCGAATGTTTTTGAGATACAAAGCTTATCCGAAGCACCTTTCAATTAATAGGATTAGGATGACTATGGTGGGGATCCGGCACTGCGACCAGTCAATCCATTATACCTATCCCCCCCAAGTGGGCATCCCCGGGAGGGAGGATGTGGCGAGAGGAGATAGAGGGCTGCCGTCCCAAGGAAACAGACAGTGCAGTGGGCAGGTTCCCTGCATTTTACTTATATGGAAACCTCTCCCTGTAGGCCAGGATAATAGGCATTTCCCCTACTGTGGTTCTGAAGTGGTCCCAGCTGCCGGTTCGGAGACCGGCAACCGACCTACCGGAGTAGGAAGTGGTTCACTCAGAGCATATAACCTGCCATACACCGCCTAGGCTCCAGCCGATACTTCTACCCTGAAAGAGACCACCAGATGAGAGATTATGTGAAATCATGGAGAGATGAGATGGAGATAAAAATGAAGTCACTAAATGGACAGGAAATTCGAGGGATGTAATTCATTTATCTAGCATTCGCTTGGAGACCCGGGAAAACCCTGAAAAAACTCATAGGTCAGATAGATCGGCCACGGGAATCGAACCCGGGCCTCCCGAATGCGGGTCATATAGACGAAACCGCCTGAGTCATTCCGCTCGATACCTTTTAGTTATGCTCCTAGCTAACCAAATCACTGGTTTGAGATCTGTTAGCTTATATCTCTGCTGAACAAAATAAACATATTGTCATGATATGCAAAGGGGCAAAGGCGATTAAAAGCATTGGTTTTATTAAAAATTGATCCATGATTTATTTATAAATTAATAAGTTTGAGTTTTATTCTTGCTTGAACTGTTCATTTTGCCCAAGCACCAAAGATAAAATATAATGTTCCAATGTCTTTACGATTTGTTGAAAATGTTTTTATTTTTTATTTTTATCTTTAATTTTATGAATATTAATACCTTATATAAGAGGTTTATTTACTTTTAATTTGGGTATATTCTTAATCCAACATCGAGGTCACAATCTGCTTTTTCGATATGAACTCTTAAAGAGAATTATGCTGCTATCCTGTTCAACAGCTAGGAAGACTGAGACACACTGAACAACATTACTTGAGGGTAAGCATTACATGTTGTTGCTGGATAGAACAAACGTCAGTACTTTACTGTAACCGATTCGGACCTGCACTTGATTCAACGCTTTTAGATATTTTGCACATTTTTTCATCATTCTGAGTTGTACTAAAATGATATCAGGACCATTAGTTACAAAAGGGTCTCTTATGTTAATGTAAGTTACCTGAAAGCAGTTTTCTCCTCAACGTCATTGGAATAGTTGATATTGACTTTACTTTTACTCTGTTTATTTTTCTAAACGAAGAACTCTCTGAATATACTTTGGTTTCAACTAACTACGAAAAATGCACACAAATGGTTAAGCGCCAGGTAAATTGACATATCGGTTGCAGGAAGCATGATGCTGACTGCATCATTTCCCCGCTTTGGTTGGATGATCCCCATTGTGCTGTAGACTTGAGGCTGGCATTTTTGTATTTGACTCGGGAGTTTAGCTATGACCTTGTGTTTGTCAAAGTGAATCTGAGATTTAGCTCCATTGTTTATTCCTCTCGCTGGGATGTCTTACAACTGCTTCAAAAGTAACGTATCCTTTATCTTCCGGGAAAATATTATCCCAAGCAGCATCAATAATACGTTATACTTGTGCGCACATTAAACAGAACAATTCTAGTCAATCTTTCAATAAGTAAGCATGTATACCTGTAAAACATAACTATGACGTACAAGAAACCACATGATATAATATTGTATGAACATCCGCACTGCATACAGTTCAACTGCATTGTAAACAATAAACTGGAACTGCCAACGTTACTCTACTTGCATCTTATCGGGAAATTCAGAACTTGACTGCGCGATATCATGTTCAAGGAGAAAGACATTTTCCTGAGTCAACGACAGTAAAATAGTTGGACCAAACCCCAACAAACGATGTTGCAGCGCAGAATGGATTAAGAACGTGTCCCCAATACTATCTCTATAGTACTGAATGGGATATAACACCAAGGAGCAGACCTCGCTATTGTGGCTACCACCCCCAGTTTAAGTGAAGGAACCACAGAAGATACAAACAGCAGGAAGACAAGCATATGAATTCCAAACGGTACCACTTCGAAGATTGGACTTACTGCTCCAGCTGTGCAGATTGGATGACAAGCAACACATACAACCATAGAGCCTTCTGGTACAAGGCGTAGACGCAAGCTACTACGCCATCTGATCTGCATTGCCACTCACAGCGAAACATGAACACATACACGATCTGAAGTAGGGGTATAACCACCCCGGCATTCGCCCCTTTAAGAGGAAAAACCATGAAATACCCAAGATCAGATTGGACGGTTAAAAGGAATCGAATCAGTCACCGTCCTAATATGAAGTGAAATCGCTCGGTAAGCAACGTGTGTGTAGTCGCTTCATATTTTTAAGTTGTTTCAAGATACACATAGACTACGTAATGAATCTGCCAAACTTTCTTCCATTTTGTAAATAAAAGAAATTCGGAAGAGCAATAAAGAGAATATGTGGTCGAATGTGACTCGTGAGTAAACTTGTAATCTTTCTCTTTTACTGCAGGGATGAGTTTGCTTACGTTTGTTTACACATCTGGAGTGTTTGTTCCGTTTTGGCGAGTGCAAACATTAGAAACGCAACAAGCTGCAGAACAGACAGTAATTACCGTTTCAAAGATAAACAACTCTTATTGCTAGGACGGATTTTAGAAATTCTCGAAAGTTAAGGTAATACGTAATCACGTGAAATTTCATTAAGCTCTTTCAAAATTTCAAGCTTTATTCATGACTTAAAATTATTCTAAATTACTACCCTATAGTGGGTTTTCTATACAATAGGAGAGATCCTACACCATATTTGTGGCATTTCAATGCCAATTTTATCAAGATAGGTCATATTAACTGGAAGCTCAGATATACTTTTCTTTTAAGTAGGTTTTCTTACGGTTTGTTTCGTTCAAATTATTTCACGCTTTATTGTTCCTGTACAGGATCTTTTAAATAATTGAGAGGAACTTACAAATAATAAAGGAAATGCTACCAAATGATAACCGACGCCTGTCTTATTACAAACATTTGAATTTCATTTTGGTTATTTCGGGAGTAAACACTGCTAGCTCATAATACTGGAAAGTTAATTAATCTTGTCCAAAGCAAGCATAGCATTTATTAAATATTATGTTAAGGGCATGCTTTTTCTACTAAAATAATATTTCTATGTGGCCATTGTTTTTCACTACTAGATAAAATGGGAAAGCTGAACTACATAAATCTGTTATAAATACGCCAACACTTTTTGTCTGATTATATACACATCTTATCAAATTCAACATTCTATTCGATCTAATAAATAGGGCTGAAATTTTCTAAAATTTACTTTCAGTTCTTAGGATTTTTACAGCACCATTCATCTTTCTTTTAAACTAAGGACCAAATGCTCATTTATGGCCTGTATCAAGTAAGAGAACCATCAACTTTATGGAACAAACGATGAGGAGCTAAAGGGCTATGTGTCCCAGATATCTATTTGACAATTCGTTATATCTGAAGCTACGTAAACTGCTTCTACAGTTTGTTAGCCTCTTAAAAGAGTTACAGAATATGTTAGTTTGACGATTCAGCAGGCTGTCATAGCGGAGTTTAATGTCGGAATTGCTACACTAATTTCTGCAGCGTTACGACTAGAGAAACAACGATAGTATCTGCATCCTTGCCTTTATGAGTAATAAATTTTAACGCTTCCCACTATCTTACATCATAAAAACGACCTTTCATTTAAAAAGTTGCTTCCTCAGCAAGTATTACATATTACTGCTGTCGCTGGCCGCCAGTCAATGATTCTGTAATGCATACAAGTAAGTCACCACCAAAATTCCCAAAAGTTCACATCTGTGTGGTACAGAGTTGAGGATAAGGTCCTCTAGCCAAGAGGGCAAGCATCCAAATTTGTATTCGTTGGAGAGTGAAGTGAATGTGCAGTTACAAGCAAGCGTCCAAATCGCAAATAATTCTGATTTATTCGCGACTAGCGTTTAATGGGTACTTATAAACCAGTCAATTGTGCAAGTATCCAAATTTCAAAGAACTCGCATTTTTTTCGGACTGAATTAAAGGGTCATTGTGAATTCCTTCAAGTGTGTAGCAAGTAAAATATTTGAGAATTGGAGATATATTAATTCCTAAAAAATTGTTGGTTGGTAAATCTATTTATTTAGTAACAGGTGTCAGTTACCCCGACACACTCACAGTCAATTGTCAACAGTCTGCCGGGGCATACACGTCTACATCGCCAAGGAAGTCTATAGTAATTTTTTTACTGTATTTATTTTGACAATGGATCAAGATAAAATGTTTAATCACGCCAACCAATATCATGGTTGCACAGTCCCCAGTCTATACAAAGCATGAGCGAAAATATTATCTTGTAATTTTGAAATTATTTAACTTATGCTAGCTACGAATTTGTAGGAATTCACGTATCTAAGTTCTACTAACCTCAAAATTAAAGGAATTCACATTCCCCGTTAATTGAATGCGCAGTCATCACCTGACAAAGCGACATAAAAATTAGTCTCCTTCCAGGCTAAAATGAAGGTACAAATGTGCATCAAACCTTTCGAAGCGTACAATTCAACGCCCAGCCATGACACACTAATTCCCGTCAACTAGTCCTTCAGCTTTTAAACAGGTTAAAGGTAATGACTGGACCAGAAAGTTCGTAGTAGAAGAGGAACTAACCCAGCATTCACCTAGCGACCAAAGTGAAATCACAATGAAAACCTTTGCTCAGAGTGGCAAATCCCACAAAATCCAACGTAGGACCAACCGAATGCAAATTGCTCACGTTAATCACGAATTTATGCTCTGTACTTCAGCTTCCTTTAAATCACCTTTATTAAATATATTAAGAATTAACATTAAACTGGCTTTTATTGATACTGTGAAGACATAATTAGCGCTCTCCTTATCAGAAACGTTTATTCCATAGTTTAAACAAGATTCAACCATTACAAGTATTAGTTTTAATTTCAGCTGAATTTTCATCGAGCAATTTTGCTACTTCATTAAATTAACCGCCAATTACCATATGTCACGAATGTCCTGCAAATCCAAATTCTCCCTAGGTGTCGTTAAGAGAACATTGCTGTGGGTTATGTACCGTATCCCAATGTGCTTCATATCCAATTTTAATGACTTTTCATGAAGACATAATTTAACATCTCGTGCAGCTGTTAACAAGGATTCAGCCCATTGCGTGGGGGAAGGGGTTATGCACCTGGAAATAACGAGCATGCCCAGATCCATTTGACCCCCCAGAGCTGTCATCTGTGGCATTGTGTGATGTGGCGAGCGAGAACCATATGAACCCGCAATGCCTCTAAGAGCAAATCCGTTTAGAACATCAAGGATTCTTTAATGCTGAATGACATTATCTTAATTAGCGGAGCTCTTATAACTTGAATAATGAGGCAGTATTGTATATTAATTAGTTCCAAATCTATGTAATTCAACAGTGTTGGGCAATGTTACTACACCAAGATGGAGTATTAAATAATAACCCTTGAACTTAGAAATTTTTGTGTTAACTACATGTGGTACCGCAGGCGGTGGCATATATGGTACCTGAAATGAAGATGGAGTGTCCGGTAGAATAAGATGGCGGGTTAAACCGGAATACCCGGAAGAAACCCGTCCCTACGCCACATTATCCCCCACAAATCTCACATGCGCTCCCGTGGGATCGAACCCAGACCGCTTTGGTGAGAGTCGAGTGGTTTAATCACTAGGCCACGGCGCGGCCACGTGGGAGTAGAAGATATTTATGAACCAACAGGAACCAGCTGAAAGACGCTTATACTTTAGCTTTTGATAAATATTTCAAGGTATTCACACCATAAAACATGTGTAAGGAAAAGAGGATTGTTCAACAACAGAGTACGCTAAATAATATAAAGACAGTAGTAGCAAATCAGAATAAAAGTAGATTAAAATATTGGGAAACTTGAAAACGTAAAGGTAAGATTACAATCAGCCAAGCGATTTAGCCCAAACATTCGAAACGCTAGAGTACTGAAAATGGGTCTAACCATGTAGCTTTAAGTTAGTTAGTTAGTTACTAACACTCCCCACATGGCAACCTTGGCCTTCGGGGTAACCTCACCCCACCAAGTGATGACCGGACCCATTTCTCAGGTGGAGGCACCCAGAGGGCGGTGTCCATTACCTCCGATGATAGGGTGATAGTGAAGATGGCGGTGAGGTGAGAGGACCTACAGTTTTTACCGTGGACTCCGAACCACGTTGGGCATAGGGGATACTTCACGTGTGCTAGACAGAGGTGAAGGCGTGGATAGGGCCGACTTAAAATCGCCAACCCCAGAGCCGGGAATCGAACTCGGGACCCTTAGAACGGGAGCCGCGAACGAAACCACCGCGCTACCCCGGCGCCCTCCATGTAGCTTTAATACATGCAGGACTTCTTTTTTTTTACAATAAAATGACAATAAACATCCGCAGTTCAAAATTCAACTTGAGTTATCTGTCACACGAAACTCCTTTCTATTACCTGCCTTTCTAAATCACACTTTCTCAATTCAAATTCATTAACACTAACTAGTCGGAGATTAAATATGCATATAAAAGCCAAACTTAGAGAAACCAGGTTCATAAATAACGCAGGTAAGGTACCATATGGAAGATAGTTGCAATAAAAATTTGGTTGGTCTCATAGCTTAGTTGGTAGAGCACCTGCCTGCTGTCCCGAGTTCGATTACCGGCTGGGGAATGTTGTTTTTTTCCAACTGAGATGATTCCCCATCTTCCCCAAGGTCGAGAACTATGAATGAGAGTGATATAATGATTAAAAATTTAAACTACCTGCAAACTAAGGTTTACGGGTTAACACCATCGCCAATATACAATATGATCCAATGGAGAACGGCTGCCGGTACGACCATTGCAGCTAAAGGCATTCTAAACGGTAGTAAAAAAAAAAAGTAGGCAAGTGAAAAGGGCTCTCACCAAGGCGGCCCGGGTTCGATGCCAGGCGACCGCAAAGTGAGATTTGTGGTGGACAACACGGCACTGGGTAGGTTTTCTCGGGACCTCCGGTTTCCCCCGCCATCTCAATCTACTGGTGCTCCATCTCCATTATATGTACTATCAGTGTCACCACCTGCGGTGCCGTATGTAGTAAGAGCGGGTGTTAAACACTACACATTTAATTTCATTTCGCTTTTAAATTTGTTAACGTAACCACAAATGTTGAATTACTATAATAATACTTTATTATTATTATTATTATTATTATTATTATTATTATTATTATTATTATTATTATTATTATTATTATTATTATTATTATTATTATTATTATTATTATTATTATTATTATTATTATTATTATTATTATTATTATTATCATTATCATTATCATTATCATTATCATTATCATTATCATTATCATTATCATTATCATTATCATTATCATTATCATTATCATTATCATTATCATTATCATTATCATTATCATTATCATTATCATTATCATTATCATTATCATTATCATTATCATTATCATTATCATTATCATTATCATTATCATTATCATTATCATTATCATTATCATTATCATTATCATTATCATTATCATTATCATTATCATTATCATTATCATTATCATTATCGTTATCGTTATCGTTATAGTTATCGTTATCGTTATCGTTATCGTTATCGTTATCGTTATCGTTATCGTTATCGTTATCGTTATCGTTATTATTATTATTATTATTATTATTATTATTATTATTATTATTATTATTATTATTATTATTATTATTATTATTATTATTATTATTATTATTATTATTATTATTATTATTATTATTATTATTATTATTATTATTATTATTATTATTATTATTATTATTATTATTATTATTATTATTATTATTATTATTATTATTATTATTATTATTATTATTATTATTATTATTATTATTATTATTATTATTATTATTATTATTATTATTATTATTATTATTATTATTATTATTATTATTATTATTATTATTATTATTATTATTATTATTATCGTTATCGTTATCGGTATCGTTATCGTTATCTTTATCGTTATCGTTATCGTTATCTTCATCATCATCATCATCATCATCATTATTATTATTATTATTATTATTATTATTATTATTATTATTATTATTATTATTATTATTATTATTATTATTATTATTATTATTATTATTATTATTATTATTATTATTATTATTATTATTATTATTATTATTATTATTATTATTATTATTATTATTATTATTATTATTATTATTATTATTATTATTATTATTATTATTATTATTATTATTATTATTATTATTATTATTATTATTATTATTATTATTATTATTATTATTATTATTATTATTATTATTATTATTATTATTATTATTATTATTATTATTATTATTATTATTATTATTATTATTATTATTATTATTATTATTATTATTATTATTATTATTATTATTATTATTATTATTATTATTATTATTATTATTGTGGTGGTGGCGGTGGCGGTGGCGGCGGTAGTACGAAGGAATTGTGCTTGATCTAGTATCGTCATACCGAGTTTCTCCCTCGCTGAGAGGCCTCATCCTTGATGTACTCAGGTCCTTGGGACCAATTGAGAAACATCTTTACGGAAACAGTGGCCTTTAAGGTCCTCGAATCCTCATGCATTTAGCGACATTTGACAAAATATCTCTTATTGATATATGTCATAACTTCCACAACTGCAGTCTGCCCTAGTGACTCTGAATGTTAATAGGTGAGTCTGAGTTTGCAGCCGCCGTGCTGTTGTGAATTAACCGCAATAATTGACTGAAACTAATACTTATTCATTACAATTTTTATTACTACTGTTATGGACGTGTGTTTGCAGCGGTAATTGTGTCATTTCAGGCATCTCAAGAAGACGGAGCAAAAAGTTTTAATTTGTATTTTTTACTCATTGTCTTTACGTTAATAGTGTCGCCGATCACATTGTTGCGACGGGCGTGGTCGGTATGCACAAAGAGACAGAGTTTGCAGCGCGGAGATAAAAGCTTGCCGAAGCAGATAAAGGTATATAACTGGAAGGTTCGCTTTCTTGTTTGTTACAGAATATTCAATTGATTTCTAGAACAATGAGTAGAAGTATAAAAAATCCGGATAGTTGTGTGGTGACAGTCGTATCGGAACTGATAATTGTGCGCCTGCATCTGTGATTTGAAAGTGAACTCTTTGGTTTATTTACGTGTGCAGATGTGACGAGAGATTATGCTGGTTTATGCTACATCAGCTTGCTGCAAAAGGGTGTACAAACTCTCTGTCTACGGAAATAAAGAGCATTTTTTAATTTCTGCAACCTGGACTTTTAATTTTAGGAATCCACAAAGTCACAATAGAAAGAGCGTTTGTTGGTTTTGACTCTCCAAAAATTATGCAAATAATTTTGATTTAAAAGCACACTGGGAATATGAGATACTTATATGACAAATAAGACGCACATACTATATTCATGAATGGCTCTTTTCATGTTTAGTTTCAAACACAATTACGGCGGACTCCAAGCAGGAGACCTCTATTGCATACATTTCCAGCGATCCCATCAGTATAGTAAGGAAACCTCTTAATATGTCTGCAGATACCTAAAGCGCAAGCATGACGTATTCGTTCTTTTAACACATCTGAATATTCTGGGTCCGTGTCATAAACCCTGGCTTTGATACATCTCCATAAGAAAATATCCAAGGGAGTTAGACCAAGTGATCTCGCTGGCCATCGAACGCAACCACCATAGCCTATCCACCGTTCGGTGTACGCATTGTTGAGATATTGTCTATCCTCTCTTCAATAATTGGGTAGTGCATTCTCTAACCCCTCTACAATATGGGGGGTGCACCATCGTGCTGGAACCAGTGCGGCAGAGCTAACTGAAGTATGATGTCTTCTAGAAGATGCTCAAGATATAGCTCATTATGTAGGAATTGCAAATAAATTTGAACAGTTAGCCTGGGAGCCAAGTAAACTGGTGCGATGATGTGGTCACCTAGGATGCCGCACCGTACGTTAATACTTCAGTGCATTTACTCTTGATGTGGTCGTAACCAATGAGGATTTTCACGAACCCAGTTACGTAAATTATGTCTACATAGCAGTGGAGTCATTGGCGAAATAACATTCATCTTTCCATAAAATCTCCCTGATGAAATCTGGCAGCAAACTTCTCTCTTTTTTCTTGTCTTTCTCTTTCTTAAACCCCGCTGTCAAGAATGACACTTTTATGTGACACGCGCATGTGAGTATACTATGAAAAGGGACACCCTTGATTAATAAATATTTGTATTGCATCTTTTAGTTATTCTAAAGCACTCAGATGTTAGATGTTAAATAAAACTGGATCAGAAATAAAAGAAATAAGATCAGTAGAAAACTACCAGCGAGCTAAGAATATCCCAGAACAAATTTACAGTAACTAATAAGAACATTTTAAAGTAAAATACTGTCTGCCCAGCACAAGAAGGCAAGCTAGAGGAATGTGTAGCGTAATCACCTTTGCTGACCGCGTGGTGTTTAAGTTCGTCTTCCGAGAACGAAAAGGATGCTACATTCGTGTAAAATACGCAAGTGTTGTCAAATAACTCACATATACATAATGCCTATCACTGCAGCTACTGTAATGAGCATTGGATCTAGCAACATGAGTGACTCATATGCACTCTCATACACTCATTTCCTAGTAAACAGATCCGCTACCGGTGGAGATAAACAGTTCAAACGCCTCTCCTCTTCATTCCTCTCTTGCCTTCTTGTGGTGGGTAGACAGTAAGTAGCCCATAAGAGAACCAAGTTATTTACTAAGACTGGCACATCGTATGATTGGAGTAAAGGTATAGGTCGCCCAATAATTCTTGAACACTGAAATATTTAAATGAAAGCTTTGATGTCTCTTACTTGATTTCCCTGGCTTTCAATGGCAGTGATACCTCATTGCTATGACTTCACTCTCTGAAGCATCACTGGGTTGTTTATTATTCAGGGAAGTCACATAATCGCCAACAAAATAAGTACAATAGCTCCAGAAAAGTTCTCCATTTACACATAGTAACTTAGCACGAGTTAAACAATTTTGCCTTTAATCATATTTTAATTCTTCTACACCTGACATACATTCCTCTTCTTCTTCTGTGGAGTTATTATTACTGTCATTCTCGTCATTATTTCTATCTCATTGTCTTCAATTATAATTCTTTCACTAATAGGTCTACTGTTCTATTTCATTCACATGATAGCATATCTTTCCCCATTCTATTTGTCAATTTACTCAAGTTTCACATTTCAACGTCTTTTGTTTAAAAGGTTACGCTTCTACAAACAACCCATTGTTTGACATCTACATATTTAATGCTATAGTATTCAGGTCCGGAGGAAGCCTTAAGGTTGCATGGTTATGACAATATTTGGTTAATCAAAAAGTGCTTCTGAGTCGGCTTGCTGGCTAGAATTAAACCATACAGTTTTGTTTTTGGTGCCATCTTCACCAAAGAGGATAATGTGATATTATAACCAAGAAATTATTTCTCTTCTTAAAGATTGAAGTTTTAGTACCTATCGTGGTAGGAAGCATTATCTATTACCAGCACGAGCTAGGGAATAAATTTGGATTTTACATTGTGCATAGCTATTACACATAATTTTCAGGATTGATTCATGTTGAATGGGTCACGCTCAAATGAGTATCGGATCAAGAATAAGGCGTAAGGCAGTCATACAAATAGTTGGTAGTCGAAAGCACTTCAGAGAAGTACAAATACGGTAATGTAGCAAATTACAGTGAGGCTAAAGGGAAATAACGTCAACAGAACAATTGTTAGCATTAAGGTTGTCGTCTTTCAAGGGAATATCACCAGAATCCCGACACCCTGAACCACTTTCCAAACTATCAAAAACATAACCCGTCTCTATACATAGAGGAGCAGGAGAGAAAGAAGGGGGAGGAGCAGGAGGAGGAGGAGGAGGAGGAGGAGGAGGAGAAAGAGGAGGAGGCCTGTTCCAATACTCTAACTTATCCCTGGTCACCCTCAATTCGTACTCCAAATACCTACAGAATTTTCCTTAAATTTAGAAACTCACAGTTACTGTATTAACCTTCAGTAGAACTAAGAAACTTTTTGTGCAAGTAGTAACTCTATATGTAATGTACACAAACACGAGTACTTTATTATGCAAATAGCGAAACTCAAAATATAAGTCATGAGATATAAACGCAGCTCATTTACACCACAGGTAGCAGATCTGATACGAGGGGAAAAAAATCTGCTGGCCATAGAGATTACAATGCGCTCGGATCTATATTTACGTAGAGAGTAGACAATTTAACTTGAGACAGTAAAATATCTTCGAAACTGAGCGCTGTAGAAAGAAATGTCTTCAATAAAAGGCGCTTGATATTTTGAGGGAAAGTAAATGCCATTAGTAGGCTTTAATTTGGAGGGCGTTGTGATGATCATTTTAGGTTCATTTGAGGTTTTTGAATGGGAACTAACCTTTTTTATTTTGTTTTCTCACTCCTCATAAAAAAAACTAAACAACTTTGTATAAAGCACTTTGCTATTGTTATTTGTGATGGACAACACGGCTCTGGGGCGGGTTTTCTCCTGGACCTCCGGTTTACCACGCCATCTCATTCCACCGGTGCTCCAACTTCATCTCATTTACCATCCGTGTCACCGCCTGCGGTGCCGTATGTAGTAAAAGCGGACGTTAAACACTACACACACTACACATTGCAATTGTTCTTACAGAAACTAAATTAACGACGAAAATGCTAAATGGCCGTGTACGAAGATCGCGTTTAGTTGGGCCATTCGTGGATGGCCATTTGAGGGTCAAGTTACTTATGGTAATTGGGAACCAACATTTTTATTTGGTTTCTTTGTTCCTCATTACAAAATAAACAGTTTTTATAAACCACTTTCTTCATAGTATAAGGATCTTTCACTAGACAATTAAGTACTGATGAGAGGTAGGTACCAGAGTATCACCACGTACTTTAGAGTAATAAATGTTCAAAATGATGCTCTTCTACCTCAATGCATTTTCCAATTCTGTAAACGAAAGATTGATGTGTGCGTAAAAATATGTTTTCTTCAATACTGGCACAAGCATTTCGTATGCGCACCCTTATGTTCCCAGGTGTCGTTGGTGTTTCACAATACACTTTTTCCTTGAGGTAACCACATAAGAAAATGTCTGGTGATGTGAGATCAGGAAATGGAGCTGACCAATTAATGGGACCTGCGCATCCCATCCAACGATTATGGTAATTGTTATTTAAAACCTCCTTATACTTGTAGGTTTTGTTCGCGGAATTACTCACAGGGAAAATGTGCTTCTTAGGACGGCAGGAGTACAGCAGTACGTGCATAGTGTGCAGGGCATCCATCATGCTCGTACCACATTTCTGACCTTGTTTGTAATGAGACATCTAACAAAAACGGCAACTAATTCGTTAAAAAATTACTGTACTTTGCGCCTGTTAAGGTGCCATCAATTAAGTAGGGTACAATGGGGAAACTAAGGCAACCGTTCAGAATTTTCGTTGTTCTTTGCGTTGCTGAAAGAACAATTGCAAAGTGCTTTATACAAAATTTGTTTAGCTTTTTATAAGGAGTGAGAAAACAAAATCTAAAAGGTAGGTTCCCATTTAAAAAATGAATTGACCCCAAACTGACCATCACAACGTCCTCCAATAAAAGTCTACTAATGGCATTTACTTTCTCCCTTAATATCAAGCGACTTTTATTCAAAATATTTCATTACACAGCGCTTAGTTTCGGATATATTGTACTGTCTCAAGTTAAATGATCAACGCTGTGTTGTATATATTGTGTTGCGACTACTGTATTTATCCCATTCATCACCAACAAAATTTCAAAAATCTACAACTTTGGCTGAGATTATGTTACTGTTGAAGAATTTACTTTGCCATAAATGCAGCACAAGCAATGACGTTAAGCAAAGTTGTATTGGTTATGAAGAGTTCATACAGCTGTACCTGCAACAGAGATTACTCCCAAACTTGAGTATTTTAAACTATGTAACCTGTTTAATTTGGAACAATGTGGCATAGAGTAAGTTAAATTGTGTGTAAAGTAATTGCCCTTTATGATGGACTATAAATATTAATATTCCTTGCGTGCAAGTTCATGGGTCCGCGTCATGAATCACTCCTGTGTTACGTTCCGAGTAATTAGAGATGAACTGAGCGATTGCGTGATTAATAGCGAGGTATTCAATCGATGGAATGTTGTTATCCTTCCGCAACATTAGTGTCGGTATATCACGCTTGCCACTTCATTTTTCCTCCATCTGTGGGCATTCTACAGCACTAATTTTATATACCTAGTGTTATTTATTCTCTAAACTTTGTATGCTGCCAAATACGTCCTATGTTCTCTATTTGTTTCTCATTCCTTCCTTTTTCTCCTCGATCAATATCATTAAAAGTCTCCATAATTTAGGAAATAATCCATTTACCATACCGGTACTAGAGACAGACAGTGTTATGCTTGATGATGCCTTGGTTGAAACACTCGACTACAGAATGGAAGCACTGCGGTGTTTTATGACTGTAAGTTGGGCATAAATAGTCTAGATATTTTGCTAACTTTAATTATACATTTTATAAGCAATAACGATTTTAAATAATAGGTGTTGCATGTGACAATCTGCTATTCCCTTTTTGGATTGTTTCGTACTATAAGCACGACCTTGCTGTTTGCTGTACATTTTTGTGTTTAAAGGAGCCTGTTAGATATAATCACCAGCTAAGGTTATAAAAGATTGGAACTCCCGTTTCAACCGGGAGAGGGAGCTAAAGCATCGGTTTAACGTTAGTATATACTTACTACCTGAAATGATAATAAAAATTTCCAAGTATCAAAACGTGGCCAAACATTCATTCTCAGAAACACCGAACGTATTTCCATTCGCTGCTTTACTGCACCGTCTTGTGAGGAATTTCGTCTATGCTGAACGGTTGTTTTAATTGTGGCAGCTAGGGAATAGCACTTACAATGAAGCTGGTGGTCAGTACATCGATTCAAAATGCTAATAATGAATAAGAAGAGAACAACTTAATATTTAATTTACATAAAATAATGTATCTGTGCTTTAATGTTTTCACATTGTAGATGTTTAACAGTTATTGATTCACAATTGACACAGTATGGCCACAAAATATTTCCTGACAAGAAACGCTCACTCGTTTGAAACGAGGCCTTTGTTGAAGTTTCACAGATATTTCGCCTAAGTGACACTCTCAGAAAAGTTCGAACGATGAAGTTCAAAGCAAAAAGCCTTCATGACAGGTGCATTTTCAAGAGCTCAAATGTTCAACTCTCAAGAACAACCGTTTTAATTAATAATAAGTACATCATCTCTACCAACGGTTCTTGCAACACGAACGAAATCTTCGTTTCGCATAGCAGGAGTACCTTGAAGTACAGGAATAGAAAGAGAGAGAAGACTAAAAAAAGATCTAGGAAATAAACATAAACATAACATATTCTTCAATTCAATTTGTGTATATAATGTACGCTACAGCACTCTTCCTAGAGATGCTATTCTTCCCGTATAAATTTGCATTTGCTCAATATTGTACTTTAGTGAAAATTTGGTGTTAGTGTGAGTTTTATGTTACTAGTAATTATATCGTTTTCGCGCGTTACCATTTAAGGGTTAACGCTATTTATTTTCCTGGCGAATTTATTCGTGTTCTAAATACCATAAATCTTATAATGCGGTACTAACGTTATATGTCTTTAAAATTAAATTGCCAAATTGCTTCACGGACAGTTATACTTCTCCATTATATATGTGTTCCTGGGTTGTATGCCAATGTCTAGTTGTTTCCAGTCCTGTCTTGGCTTCGACCTCGGTGAAGATGCTGAACCCAGTTTTTAGCGAAACGCCCAAAAAGGGCGCAACTGGACCACGGCCTACAAGCCCCACAAAACTATGCAATAGAGCTGATTACACATACCACGAAAGCTATAATATTTACATGCCACTTCTATTACTTCATTAGTACTTACGCCAAAGAAAGTGAAAAAAGGATATCAAGAGCACACTGAAATTAAATCAACTGTTTTTGTTTATTCTATGCCGAATTACTGGTTTGTGATTATCACCGATCTATCTTTTGCTTTACAAATATTTAGGCACTGTCAAAATTAACAAATAGCTGAAGCAATGACGTTATTTGTTAATAAATATTACATGCATACATTTATTAAATGTTGATCGTGAAAGTCATGTAATTAAATCTGATTTTAGTTTTGATATTACTGGATAAATGTTGTGACCTAATACATCTAGTGGCATTACATCGTAATATCCACATAAAATATATTGATGTTTGCACTCAATGTTTTGAAAACGAAACCAGTAAACAAAGCTGCATACAAACACCACTTATTTGCAAATATTAGTACTCCCTTAAGCAGTGGTTAATTTCTGGATGACTGCGCCGCGTACTATAACTGTAGAGAATTTTTTCAAAAGTACTTTGAAAAACATTGGGTATGAACCTCGCACCGAAGAGGAAACATGTTCAAATGATATTATCCCCGAAATATCTTCCTTTTTAGGAGTATTAATGAAAGTTACAGTACAAAGAAAAGTTTATAACAAATATCCGAATTGTCTTCCATTTGCCCTCTACACTTTCATGCACCCGTATCGTTGATTGTCGTAGCTCTTCAAATACTTGTGAACGAAGGTGTACCACTGTCATGCTATTTTCAACGATGCATTGATGTAAGTGCATGTGTATTAATAACGCTTACTGCACAAAGCAATTGCTGTAGGTAGTTACATAAATAGATATTCAAAGGATTGATGTGGAAGAAACGTGCAAGCCCTGTAACTGGTTCTACCATGTTACGTGCCAACCACTGGCTCTTGAACAACGTACGTAAAATTTGCTGTAGCCTTATTATGTGTAAAGCACGCCCTTCTTATTTTCAGATGCACTTCCTGTAGCAAATCTGTTCTCAATAAATTCCTCATAGGGAGCGCCTGTAGGGCACCCTAGTAATGATGCGGACCTACCACATAATCGTCTGCAATTCAGTGTCGCAAATTAATCCTAAATTGATGCTGGCGTTTCATTTGAATTGTACTGCGATGACATTCATAGGTTCACCAATATTGTTGTAAAAAGTTGTAATTTCAATTTTTCCAAAGATTGCCTCATCTGTAAATAGTCTGAAGGGACAATGGATTGTCTGCTTCTTCAACTAAACATCAGCAAAAGTTTTGCTATGGATGATTATTGGCAATCAGTTTGCAAATATTACGGATACGTGAATTTCATATTAAACCCCCTCCATTAGGTATAATGAGATGCACAAGCTGGATGTTCTTCCATAGCCTGCAGAATAATTCTTTATACTCAAGTGTACTAGTGACTGTTGGGCCTCCTCCATTCACAGATTTGGTGCTAGGGACGCTCGCATAAATATATAATAGCAAAGGGTGAATTCTACAGCTGCCTCTGTTCCGATACAGCCTCGCATGCCTCTGTATCAAGTATATGCCTATGTTGAAGCAAACAAAGGACAATTTGGACATTTGTTATTAGTTTATGAGTTGGAGCAGAACTTTCAGTGATAGCTCTCATACGAAGGATTTTCTGGCAGATGCTTATATGGACATTGTTTCTCAAGTTGGTGTCAAGAACCCTTCTCAAAATGTGTAAAACGTATGTAGCTGTGGATCGATAAATGCTGCCTTGTTGGCTAAATATAAGTGCTCTTCAGAGTGCATCGAGTATGGAAAGTCTCAGTGGTTATTCTTAATGAACACAATTGCAACATTTCCACCTTAAACACCTACATCAAATAGTGAAATATTTGTTTACTTTTCTTTTTCTCTTTAAATATGCCCTTCTCTCCTTAAAAGAGCAATGCGAATGCGAATCCTTATTCCAAACACATCCTTATTTTATGAGGAAATGTAGCTCCATGTAACAGCAAATATTAAATTTACCATAAACTTGCTTCACTAAAAATTTGAACGTAGCCTGCTCTAAAGATTTCTGAACAGTAAAAGCAGTTTCACATGAATTCATATGTTCCACGCA